>JAJGRW010001303.1:0-16736 GCA_025461045.1 Carex parvula | reverse complement strand
TCGACGAATAAATACAATATAATTTAAAAACTTATCGTTTATAATTTAGCACTATTTATGATCTGAGCAACTTTAAACATCAACAGAAGTTTATACAAAGCAAGAAATCTTAGGAGTAAGCTTTTAAATAATTATTAAACTTTTTGCAAAAAAAAAAAGTAAAAAAATAAAAAGAGTAAGCTGAGACCCCGGAGTTAGGAGACGTTGTACATTACAATGTTTCTATATATTAAAAGATGCTTTATCTGCTTTTTTATAATATTTCGATTTTCATGTTATAAGTTCAATTGTTTAGATGAAGTTAATAGTAATAAGCCTTACAGAGCGGTGCAGTTATAGACTCATATTGTTCATTTCAAAATTAAAAAAAATAATCGCTCAACATAATCTCCATTTAAAAATGTATGTATGATCAAATTTATATTTTTTAGAATTTTATTTTATTTTTATAAATAAGTAGAAAATTACTTGATTTAAAAACTTCGAACCATCCAAAACTAATAATTTTCTATCTATCTAAATAATTTTAAAAAAAAAAATAAAAAACGTAAAATTTGATCTTCAAATATTTTCATATGAAGTTCATATTAATATTAGAAGCAACCGCTTAACTTTGAAAATTAAAATATGACATTTGTGTGAGGATAAGATGTGAATTAATCTCTTTTTTTTCTGACCTTCTGCTTGCAGCTATTCTATTAACGGATTTGAAAAGTGCGGACCAGTAATCAAACATCCAAATTCATTTATCAAACAAGCTAAAGCTCCAATGGACATCACATATTAATCGTGAAGAAAACTAGTCACATGTAACTGCATTCTGTCACGGGTACGTCATGTGAAATGTATGTGTATGTCACCTCATTCAATGATCCAGTCATATCATGTGTCATGTTAAAATGATTAATTTTTTGGCATTAGTTCTTTATTATAATTAATTCTAATATTTTCTTATTTTTAGTATTTTTTAATTTATTTTACTTGAACCAAACTTCAAATCTGAAAAATAATAAACTTATCAGTCAAGTAACGTTTGAACACGTCATGTATGGTCATAGTGTGACCACATGTGACTATTTGGATGACGTAACCGTCTTTTACAGTTTTAATCACGTGTCGTGAAGTGACATAACCAACCAAAATATATAAATTTAACGCTAACAAACACCAAATTTAGTCAATTGAATAATTGCAGTATCAATCGGAGTAATTACGCACATCAAATCTCAATATATTACTAGACAAAATAATTCAATGATAATTTAATCTCTTGTTCTACATGACTACAATAAAATTAATAAAAGAATTCTGGTTTCAAAAAAAATTGTAAACAATGTTTTCGCGTGGAAAACAATTGATTGTTCTTTAGCTTAATTGGTAGTGAAAATTAATTAAGATCAAGTTCAAATAATACAAGGTTTTATTAAACTTAAAAAGTGGTAGAAACCGCCGGAAACCACTTCTCTTTGCATAGAAGAAAGACAATCAAAATCAAAATCGACAGCAAGTTGGTCGCACCATCAATATATGTTGCTCTCATTCTAAATGCTTTGACAACTACCATCTATAGTCTCTCCAATCCCAAAACCTGCAAAATAAATTATAGTGATTTTCAATAAAATTTGTTGACAATGGATACTAACTCATTTTAAAATAATAATAATAATATCAGCATTTCTGTAAGAACTAAAAGCGCTACATTAATTATAAATCAAATCGTTGATAATATAAATATTATGATAGTCTTTAATAAAATAAAAGACAAACCAGTTCATTTTTAATGGTTGTCTCCAATATCTTAATAATAATTATATTATTTGATAAGTATAAGAAATGGATACACCATTTCTCATTGAAATTTCTGGTAAATTTTTTGTTTGCAATTTTTGCAAGGCTTGCAGTGAATATACAACTATGTACCTTTCAACACAGTTATATTAGATAATATACTCACTCAAGTGAGCAAATTTCACATGAATAGAGATCACACATAAGGAATGATATATGACTGAATCCATAATAATATGCTAAATTGAAATTAAACTACAATTACAAAAATTCATACAAGAAATAAATCTAAACCTGCCGTTTAAATTTTGTTCAAGTAAAAGCAAGAACGAAATTCAACCAACCAAAAAAAATAACCATCGAAGACAACAACAACAACAAAACATTCAAATATTTAAAATATTCACATATTCAATTATTTTGTGATAATTTAATTGTTGACAAGTGGAAACTCAGCAATAAAAAAAGAAAAAGAAAAAAGGAGTCGAGGTACAAAGTTGTGAATGCATATATAATGCCTGCTTAACTAGATCATAGTATAATTGATATTTAATTAATTTTTAGATTATTCTTTATTATTTCTTAATTCGTGTTTGGTTATTCATATATTTATTAAATAATTAAATTGAAGAATTTAAATATTTATTATTGTAAACACTGACAGGTACTGTCATGTACTCCTCATGATGGAGATTCAGATTTATTTAAGTTGCAATGCTTTAAAGCACATATGTTGCATTTGTCAAACACATGAAATAATGTTTAGTAACTATTAGATGACCGCTTTGTCATTTTTACATAATACATACCAAATATACTAAAAAAATTATAACTTCAGCTATAATATGAAAAATAAGAATTCTCATTTCGTGACTTATAAACATATGATAATTAACGATATATTATCAAGAACTTCAGCTACAAGAATTTCTCTTTATGGATGTAACGTGATTTCTAATTTATAAATTTTCTTTTAAAGAAATTGTTTTCTAATTGTTTCTATTGGCTCTCATTTTTTTTATTAGTAATAATTGTTGACTCAGCCACTAAAAGAAATTAAAAGTTAATTTGACTAGTGTAGAAAGTCTGAAATTAAACTAAATTTAATCTCTATTTAATCTTTACAGTTGTTTTTAATTTCTTCTCCATATATTTTACTAACATATATGCTCTACACTTAAAAATGAGAATGAATACGTATAGCTGATATTAATGCCACGTATCCATCCATTCATAAAGCAAATGGAGAGAATTTATGAGGTGGCCAAATCTTATATGGTCTAGGCCTACCATGAGTACCATCTACAAGCAAGATAAGCACAAAAAAAAGTGCCCTCTCTTTCCCTCCCTTCCCTCATCCAAGAAAAGAATCCCTCAAACCATTCCAAAGTACAAAAACATATTACATGCACAAACAAAATCTTTCCAAATATCTGATCAGTTATGGTATGTATCGGCTTCGTCGGGTGCTCTCACCGCACCGTTGGTAGCTACTTTGTTCTGGCACTTCTCATGCTATGTGCTATCTTTTGCATAAGATTCCTTCTTTATGTTCTTGGGAAAGTTTGTTGTGAAGAGCGAGAAACAACAACGGCGGGAAGAGAAAGAGATATGAGAGAAGTTAGAGAAATAAGAGAAAGAGCGGCGGTGGAGGACGCGATGCATTTTGTATTTCGCTTGTATCCTCCTCGGATGATGCATCCAGAGCCTGAAATTCAAAATGTCGATCGAGATGTTACCGAGGAATGGGACAACAAGCTGGTGATAAGCGCGGGCGGAGACCATGTTTCCTCCATTGCCCGTCCTTGCCCGTTAAACCCTCCAAGTAAGGATCCCAATTAGGGTTTTGGAATTCAAGGAAATGCATGCATGTAATTGAAGGTGCATAGTTTTCAGTTAGATATATTGCCATTTGCATCTAGGTAGTAAAGCAAATAGGACCTTGAGTGTTTGTTGTAGTATTTTATTTCAGATTTCAGATCATTTTATTATTATTAATTCAGAGTTTGTTATGTTGTTCTTGATTGTGAAAGGTTTATTTAAGAAATTATTTTTTGGCATAGAAAGGTTTGTTTGATACTTTGATCCCTTTTTTTAACAACACATGCCAACACCCAAATTCTTGAATCGTAGAACATGTTGTTTGACACGTTAAAGGGCTAAAGATATTGACGGAGCTATTTTTGCTTCACGCAACACATTAGTCATATAATTTTCATTTTTGTCTCTATAACTGTGCGCTATGTGAAGTCAAAATAGCTCTGTCAATATCTTGACCCCTATCAAAGGTACTGATCAGTCTAGGCATAGAAACAGAGTGCCGGAAGGCCTCGAAACCGTCGCCGCCGCGAGGTAGTTAAAATCAATAAATGTCGAGCTAGCGCCTTGCGAGGATTTATGGCGCAAGCTAGCACGCATCGACAACGTTTGACCAGATGTAATGACCATTAATTATATAGTTTATCACTTTAAATTGCTTTATTTGCTGAATATTTGGACTTTAACTGAAATTTAAAGCACCCATTTCTAAGGTGCATCTCGGTTAATTAATATGGAAATCTTTGTTCATATAATTACTTATGAATTGACAAGATTTTAAATTACTTTTCACACCAACTCGAAAAAATAATTAGGCCTTTTTTCTACAGTTGAAATTACACATAAATGTAAAGCCTATGATATAATGGGTTTCAAATAGAACCAATTTTTCTCTGGTATTTGGGCTTTAATAAAAGCGAGCAAAAAGCCCAATAAAACAGAACGCTAAACAGTTCTGACTAGTACGGAACAGCCTCCGAATTCATATAACCTAAGGTACCTCATTTTTAATTTGAATCAGGTCCGTTCGTTATACAAGCACGATCTTAAAGGACACATGCATTACAGACTTGAACCGGATTGGTCGGCATTTTAATCGGACGGTCTATAATCTACTAGCACGAATCATAATTAACACATGCATTACACACTTGAACCAGATTGGGGCATTTTGATTGAACGGTATGTAATCTACTGGTAGGAATCATAAATGACACGTACATTACAGATTTGAACCGGATTGGTCCGCATTCTGATCGGACAATCCGTAATCTACTAGCACGAATCATAAACGATACGTACATTACAGACTTGAACCGGATTGGTCCGCATTCTGATCAGACGGTCCGTAATCTACTAGCATGAATCATAAACGACACGTGCATTATAGACTTGAACATGATTGGTCTGCATTCTGATCGGACGTTTCGTAATCTACTAGCATGAAACTCAAACAGTGCATTACCTCAGAGGATCCGAACCTGGGCAGTATATTGTTGCTTTGAGATTCGTGCAGAAATATTTTAACGGTTCAGATTTTCCAAAAATCAACTCAAAATTTGAGATATCTCAGGGGATGAGAATTCCAGCCTCCCTCCCATACTCGCCTCCAGGCACCAGGTGGTGGGTTTAGTCTTTACTCTTTATAGAAGTCGGAGGGAGAGAAGCGAGGCGGGAGGAAATGGAGGGGAGCAAGAGAGGTAAGTCCGCCTCCTCCTACAGCTCAGTGCATCAGTTCGTGTCTGTGGTTACGCCTCTGATCGACCTCGAAAAGGAGGCGGAGATAGCGGCCTCCATAGGCTCCGCCGCTTCAAAAAGCCTAGAGCTCGCTCAGAAAAGAGGCTCCGTTCTCTCCAATCTCAAATGCTCCGATGCTCAGGTTTTTGCTTAATTGGAAAATTACATGAATACCCCTGGGAAACCTGAATTGAATGCTTTAATGACAATTTGTGTAACTTTGTAGACGGGATTGATGGGAAAAACTCTTCTTGAGTTCCAGTCTAACAAAGGGGATGTTCTTCCCCCACACAAGGTATTTCTTCTCGGTACCTGAGTATTGTGATTTCTACTATTTTGGTTCCTATTATTTGAAAAGAAGAGGCTTTTAATCCTTATTTCATATTGGCATGGAATGAATAGATTTTGTCTGGATATAAATCTTCTCAATAGGGACTGAATTGATATATTTGCTATATATAATGACAGGAATAAAGCTGGAAACAAGAACCACTTGGACATTTAGATATTACTCTTTTATTTTTTTTTAATATATTAGAATGCCTTTGTTGTAGGATGCTTGATTGATGTTTATTTTACTTGTGTAGTTTGGAACGCATGATGTAGTTGTACTGAAACAAAACAATGCTGACACTTCAGCTGCTTCCCTTGGTCAAGGTGTAGTGTACCGTCTGAAGGTAATATATCTAAGCTAGGCCTCTTTCTGATCTTCTATTTTTGTTCTTTTAGTTTTTGGTGAGTAATGTTTCAATTCAGATTGCCCCAAGTTAAACATAATTTCTCAATTTGACCCAAAGTTAGTTGCTTTGAGCTGGTACCAGATGTTTAGAACCGATTCAAAAGGAACACAGTAATTGCATTTTGATTATTTTGATCAACAGGATTCTTCTATAGTAGTTGCTTTTGATGAGATACCTGAAGATGGCTTAAATAGCCCTTTACGTCTTGAGAAGGTTGCAAATGAGGTACTGCCTTTTCATCAATGCAACAGTCGTATTGTATTCTACCATGGTGCAATCATTTCAACACCTCAGAAAAATAATCAATTTCTAGTTTTTCTGTTGAAAGGAGCTTTAATTGACGATTACTCAGTTGAAATGAAAATTAGGTAACTTATAAGAGGATGAAAGATGCACTCAACCATCTTGGCATGTCTGTGCAAAAAGGACCTGCATCAGACTTGATTCCTGTTTTCTTTGGAGAAAAAGAACCTACATTTCTCAAGCAGGCCCCCCAATTTACTCCATTTAATAAAAATCTGGATGATTCTCAGGTAACACAACTTCCAATTTCATAAACCAAGACTCTGTATTTTGCAATTGACATTACCTTTCCTTTGGGGAGAACTTTCATCAAACCCTCTTTTTTTTTGCTTTTCTGGTAAATTAAACTGTAAATTTATGGGTTTAAAAGAAACACCAAATTTTCTTATGTTTGCAATTTACCAATCCTTTTTTTTGGATAAGAACCCATGTATAAAAACAAAGGGTAACTCAAGCAAGAATGGTTATATTAGTCCTCATGTTTTTATATGTATGCGCCCGATTGTATCATGACATATTTTCTACTATCGACCTTTGGTTCATGTTGCTTGATTGACTTGCATCTATGCTTAGAAATCTAGGTTGATTAAAAAGTTAAGGGCAAAACTCTCAGTATCAACAGATGATACCTTTTCTTTGCACTAAGCATTGCTGGTGTTATCGGCGTGTTTCTCAGAATATGTCTTGCCTTAATTGCAATAATGATAGTTGTTGCTTGTTATTTTCTTGTTATCGGCATCCTCTGGTTCCTCCTTTTATGTAAGATTTGTTAATGTGTAGATGTGCAATGTGATTAACATGGTACGGGAACCCATTAAGTTTACCAACTAATTTTAGTTTAGTCTTGAAAAGTAAAGTGGATCAGAAATAGGGTCAAAGTTGTCATTATTTAACATAATATACTTTTTTTTTATCAAACTATATTCAACTAAACTAACAGTTAATACAGTATATTATTTGAGTGCAATTTGCAAAATCCCTTTTATTGATTACCATAAAGAAAGATCAGTCAGTCTTGATATTAAGAGATCTTCAAATGGCATTGTAGAAAGCTGCTATTAAAAAGGCATTGGCATCAAAGGAAGTGTTCTTACTTCATGGCCCCCCGGGGACAGGGAAAACAACTACTGTGGTGGAGATGATTCTACAAGAAGTAAAAAAAGGATCCAAGATTCTTGCCTGTGCCGCTTCAAATATTGCCGTTGATAACATCGTCGAACGCCTCTCCTCTTACAAGTACTCTTTTAACACTCTTGCTAGAAGTACAATAGCATATTAGACAGGAGGAGGGTTCAAATGCCTCATTTTTTGTGCCTCCATTTTTAGAACTGAAATAACTTCAAAATTTAAAACTTAAATGTCAAAATAAAACCGTTAGATATGATCTATATCGTTTTTCTATGCACATGTAAAATATTATGACATTATGATTTAGTTTTGATTAGTATCAAGAGCTTGCAAAAATACACCGATGTGGATAAATTATGGACATTGATTTTTTACATATTGATTCTTATAATTCGTAAATCGAAAAGTGATAATATTTTGTGCATGTAGAGAAAATAATATAGATCACATCTAACGGTTTTATTTTGACATATTGCTGAAGTTTAAACTTTTCATTTTTGGTCCTATCCATCTGTACCATTTTTGTCACCTACGAAATCTCCTAGCCAGTTCTCATATGAAAGTCATGCTTGTGAGACATATTTTAGTTAAAAGTGACTGGCTCCATGTGACTGCTGATTAGCAATTCATTTATCTTTTGACTCAAAGAAATTGTACAGATCATAGTTGTATAAATATCTTTTGGCCCTGAGAACCAAAATGGAAATGGGTGATAATTATTAATTAGGGGTCTTTTTGTAATGTACTGAAACATAGCTCCTGACATTGTCTCCCTTTCGATTTAAAAAAAAAAAAAAAAGACTGTTGTCTCCATTTCTGCTATCATCAAATTGTGACAATGATTACCAAAAACAAGCATTATTTGCTTCTACTAGTACAAAAAGGTAACAAGAACCTTGATGTAGCTTTTTTAAAAATTTCCAGAATTCTCACATGTCAATGTAAGGTTTTGATAGCATCATTGGATATATTTCTTCATGTGAACAATCTCTTTTGGAAGCTAAACCCCGCCCTGTACCAGAATTATCATCTAATATACTGGAATTACTAGAAGGGTCTTTTGAATTTGAGCTTATTATCTGTAATGGCAGTCAATGGTGAAAGTGGGTTGGGTTGGGTTAACTACTCGTGGTCTAAAAATATTGTGCTAAAATCAGATCATACCTGACCCAACTCTCCAGCAGCTCTACCTGTTAAGTTGCCAGTTCAGTCTAAGACCTATTTGGGTCAGTTTGCCAAACTTCGAATGGTTCTGAGTATATATGGAGTCGTTCTATTTTTTGTATATATAAAACCTTGTATAAGTTTTTATAATGAATGTACCACTTGTATACTTTTTTGTACTTATGGTAGGGTAAAACTTGTGCGAGTGGGACATCCTGCTCGGTTACTACCTCAGATATTGGACAGTGCACTCGATGCTCAGGTATTTATAACTGAAACCATAATTTATTTTTATAATTTTAAGTTGAATATTTTACATCTTTGTTTCTGAAACCTAAACAGGTTATGCGAGCTGATAACAGCAGTTTGGCAGCTGACATTCGCAAGGAAATGAAAGCACTAAATGGAAAGCTTCTGAAAACAAAAGATAGAAATGCTAAGAGGGAAATCAGAAAGGAGTTGCGAAATCTTGCTAAAGAAGAGAAAAAGAGACAACAGCTTGCTGTCGCCGATGTCATAAAAAATGCTGATGTCGTGCTGACAACATTGACCGGTATCGTTTCGCGTAAACTGGATAACTACTCATTTGATTTAGTTGTTATTGATGAAGCCGCTCAGGCACTTGAGGTTGCTTGTTGGATGGCTTTACTAAAGGTCCAATTCAGTTCATTTTCATTTTTGCGCCTTTAATTAAGTTACACATTTTGGCTTAATTTCATATTAAGGTTATCTTATTCTACCAGTCCATACCATAGCCATTAGAATGCAATATAGGAGACATTTGTACATATACAAAAGCATATTAATATTATGCTTGCCCTGTCATATGAGAACTATCATATATACTCCTGCGAAGTATTAATCTCACATATGCCCCCATAAAGCGTGGCAACAAAGACCATATGAACCCTCCTTTCCAGTTTACTTCAGAAAATAACTAAAGAACTCCTTTTGTTTGTTAGTATATGCAAATGAGGAAGAAAAGATGTGTAAATTGACATTTTTAAAGAAGTAGAGGGGTGGGAATTGTATTATATCTAAATACATTTGGGTTTGTAATTTTTCTGTGTAAATCTGTCTATTTGATGTTTTTCTTTTTGGTCACCTCCCTTGTAAAATTACAATAAAACCAGGGGTCAAGGTGTGTACTTGCTGGGGACCACCTCCAGCTCCCTCCCACTATACTGAGTGAGGAAGCAGAGAAAAAAGGACTGGGAACAACCCTCTTTGAGCGCCTCTCTCACCTTTACAGTGACAAAATTACCTCCATGCTCACAGTTCAGTACCGCATGCATGACCTCATCATGACTTGGTCCTCCCAAGAACTATACCAGAACAAGGTCTCTCTCTCTCTCTCGGGGTACTTATCGGTACATTGGTATTGGTCAGGTCAGATTGGACTTAATAATAGCACTAACAATTATACATCACAGTTATGTACATATGGTGTTGGTCAGGTCAGAACTAAGATCTAGATTTAGTATGGCTTATTAGGATTATTGTGGTACAGTGCATCACATAATTGACCCTTGCCTTGTTTGGTATCGAACCTAATCAGCATTGTTGAAACATGGCTATTTTATATTTCTGTATTTTTTTTCAGGCTGTTAACTTGTTTTGTAATGTTTGATGAATGTTTAGATAACAGCACATCCTAGTGTTGCAGCACATACACTTTACGAACTTGATGATGTGAACAAATCGTCTAGTACAGAACCTACTCTTCTTCTTATTGACACAACTGGGTAGACTTTCTTCCTCCCGCCCTCCTTGGCAACCTTCAATTAAGACAAAAAAGATTGGTTTTTATTCTTTTCTATACACTGTAAAATCAATCCAATTGGATCTCAGTGATTGCACTTACAACAAAATATAATATGAGTGCAAAACAGGTCAGTTCAGGTTATGGCACACTGACCTGACCCGACATAGACCTGTTAACTTATCAAGTATTGTAGCTTGATGTGTTAATTGATATATATATTTGTAGGTGTGATATGGAAGAAAAGAAAGATGAAGAAGAGAGTACCTTAAATGAAGGAGAGGCCGAAGTCTGTGTGTCTCATGCGAAACGACTTGTAGAGAGCGGCGTCTCTGCTTCAGATATTGGAATAATTACTCCTTACAATGCTCAGGTTTTGTCTTTATTCACTTCGAAATAATCTTTCATTATCAAATGTATATAGTATATTCAGCATGGCTGTACTAATATTGGTATCATTCGGTAATAGCAGTACCAAGTGTGCTTCTCAAAGTCCGAAAAGGAAATCAGAGCTTTACACTACATTGAAATTTAAGGAAAGATGACGGAGTATAAAAACACTCTCTCAGATTTGCTCTAGACACAATCACTAATTCACTATGAACAGCTCGGTCATCTGTTAAAACTTTATGAAATGTGGCATTGGATGGTTAGGACCAATCATTCTAGTATCCAAATATTTTATCATTTACCAGCTGGTCCCTAAAGTATTTTCGTATTCAATCTTGGTCCTTAATGCTTCAAAGTCTGCAGTTGTTTTGAGATATTTCTCACTAAAAACTTAATTATGTATTAGTGCTTAGCCTCATACTAGGGTTTCTGTGTTCTTTCAATTTTGGAAATGATGGAAGTACCAAAGTGGAAACGTTGAAAGTTTATACCCTACACTAATAAAATAACCTTTTCTATATTTACCCCCTATGTAGCACTGACAAGGATATCAATGCCCTGCATGATACTGCATGACATTGATATGACGTGTCATTTTGATTTGATATATACTGGGACAAGCCTGTCGGTGCCGTGTCCATGAACGCGAGTGTCAGACACAGACACGGCATGATTTTACAAGTGTCCTTGCTACATACTTACCCCAGTTTTTGTTTTATCGAAATACTAGAGTTGAAAAGCATACTGCATACAACTTGTAGAGCAAAACCAGAGACTTTGTATGATATGTGGTATGGTTTGTGCAGGTAGTGTACCTCAAGATATTGAGAGGGAAAGAACCGAAGCTGAAGGAGGTCGAAATTTCAACAGTAGATGGTTTTCAGGGCCGGGAAAAGGAGGCTGTTATTATATCGATGGTTAGATCTAACTCCAATAGAGAGGTATGCATGATGCTTTTTTATCTTTGGTTGCAAAGAGAATATTGCTAATACCAAAATTAAAAAAAAATTACAAGCGAGTTTTTTTTGTAGGTGGGGTTCTTGAGTGACCACAGGCGAATGAATGTAGCAGTGACACGTGCCAGAAGGCAGTGTTGTTTGGTATGTGATGTAGAGACTGTCAGTACTGATGGTTTTCTGAAACGGCTAGTTGAATACTTTGAGGAGCACGGTGAATACTCAAGTGCATCGGAGTACACTCAAGTTTGACTGTAGAGCTTCTCTTAAATTAATTTTTTTCTTTGTTTTTAATTTTCTCTCTGCTTTCTTATAATTCATTGAGTATTATTTTTATTTATAATGTTGGATGATGGAGTAGTTCAAATGTGATAACTTGTGACTAAATTATTTTTCATATGCAAAACTGTGGCACTAATCTGGACCATTCAAATCCTTTTTGCACGAATCTCAAAGCACATTAATACCAAACGACATTTTAAATTGGGAAAAAAAAAATATCATCATTGGCATTCTTGGGATGATCTTGGGTTACACCACTAATTGGGAAAAAAATCCTCACTGATTTCTATATAATTATTATATGTCAAAATTAATGAATCAGCCAGCCAAAAGAACTTTTCTGAATTTGTATATAAGAGCATGATTTATTAAGAAATTTTAGTTGTGTACCGTCAGTCCAGGTTTTCTGACTCCTGGAGGAGGTTTTGGACTTGTGCTCATGTGAAATCAGAGGCTACTAGGTTACGAATAGCATACAAAACGCCTACTATTTAAATAAATTAAAAAAGAAGTTACAAATTGCAGGAAATAAAAGAAAGATGAAGTTTGTTTGAAAAAAATATTTCAGAGTTGTACTTATAAGTGTTGCAAAATACAGTCTACGTACTATTTAATGTGGTCCGCACATGCTTATTTGGCAAAAAAACTATACAAATAAGAGGTGCCAAGACTTAGCCATTGCACCTTTTTTTATTTTAAAATTATGTTACTCCGATACTTCATATATGATTCCATACTGGTATCTAATACGTCTCGTATTGCCATATTGATACCCGTATCGTCCAATATCCTTATTGTATTGAAAATTACCTTATCACGGTATCTCATATCGTATCCAATATAATACTTGTACCGTATCCATGCAACATAGCTTTAAAGGAACATGATTTTAATTTATTATTAAAAAAAATTGCAAGTTATATCCTATAGGAGACAAATTGGGAAACTCACGGACCGTATTGGCACGTTAGGAAAAAAATGCTCTTTCATTTTAGCGAGTTGAATCTGATTTTAATAAGAGAAAAATGACAAGTTAATGTCAATCAATTTAACCATTTTCTAGCGAGTTTCAAGTAAATCAATTTTAGTTACATTCTCTTCCCACTCCACTCTATGAGATGAAAGCCTCTTGAATCCCAGTGCCTCTCTCCTCGTCCTATTTGTTAATTGTTTTTTTTAGAATTATTGTGTTAATTGTGATTTGTGAGCTACTGAACTACCTAATTTAACCATTTTGGGATATTAGCAAGTTGTTGATGTGCTAAACAAATTAAACATATAGAGAAGGCTGAAAGATATTTGTTAAGTGAGAACTTGCTAAAGAAAAATTAAACAAGCAACGTACCTGATTGTAAATTTAAAATTGTGGAACTTTTTTATTCTTTAAATTCAAAACATGAGGTCCTTTAATTTCATATTATAAAATAGGATAACTTTAAATTAGAAATAAAAAAATTTGAACTTCAAGTTAGAAAACCATTTCGAAGGTCTTTGCTCCGTGTACCAAAAGAGGAAATTTATTTAGACAAACTCCTGACATATTTTTTCAAGATGAAATTTTTAGATGGTTTCAATTCCAAAATATTAGAAGTTTGTATGTCAGAATTTAAAAAATAATGGAATTGTCTGATTTGATCCGACCACGTGGCAAGTAGTATATGGCACCTGTGGCAACAGCGCAACTAGCGTTGGAATTATCAAAGGAAGATTCAACCACCTATATGCCATATGGAATTATCATATCTCTTTGTTCTATATTGATAATTCTTACAACAAAGTGAAAAGTGAAAAGATATATGGCTTATAGGTGGTTACATCTTACACCGTTGCAAGAGGGGTTCTATATTGATATTTCTTACAACAAAGAGAAACTCAGTAAACCTGGAAATCCAAAATATCTCTCCCTCAATCTTCCTTTTTTTTTTGAGAGGCTTGGTAGTGGCTACTAATCTTCCTTAATCTCAACCTTTTAGTCACATACTTGAGCTGGGGAAACCCGAACCTAGAATAGAGAAAATAGAGAAAGAAAGCAAGCATTTATAATTTGAAGGCAAGCAATGAAATTTCAAAAATCTCAAGTCTACTCATATCATCTTCTTCCTCCTCAGACATGTTGTTTATCACATCTCCTATAATTTGCTTCACCTCTTCCTTTCTATCCATCAAGTCTATTTTAAATTGTGCCCCTACAAAAGCAAGTATTTACAAGAAACATAAAATTTCACACACTATTCTTGTGACCAATTCCTCACCGAAGTAACAATTATTCTTAAACTAAGAACTTTATCTAATAAAATAAATTTTTTGTTGTTGAGATTAATAGAACAGCAGGATTGTGTCAACAACAAGTGAAATATGAGTATTCAAAACAAGTTGCCAAGATAAAGAACAGACAATTATATTATCCATCAAAATAAATTTTCACTTTTCAACGGTCTAAGATTCAACCACCCATAAGCCATATGGAATTATCAAACAATATTCAAAAGGTGTCTATACGCCAAAGATACACATATATAATTTGCTATTATTTTGTTTGAAGCTTTTGTGGATTTGAGATAAATTGACAAGTTCGTCAGCTAACTTGTATAGTCAAGGGACCCCATCACATAACTTATTTTTGGATGTTATACTTGGTAGCTAACATATAATCCAACCATGTCAAATGATATAAATGCATCCACATTCAGCCATTCAAATGGACTGGTGCTCACATCCAAACATGTTCTGATAACTGAAATGCTGAAGACTACGAAATTTAAGGACTATAATGGGAAATTTGTGACAATGACCGGTCATGCAAATTACTCAATATGTCGGTAGTGTTCGGCAAGATGGTTAGACTTAAATTTTAAGCTCCACTAAGGAAGAGGTGTTTGGCAATAGAAATTTAAGAAAGTGAGTCTTTAGCTTTCTTAAGGAGGCTCAATTGCTTAAGCCATATAGAATGGGAGCTTAAAAATTGGGGCAAGTTTAAGAAAGTGGGCAAAAGGAAGCTTAAGAAAGTGATTTTAAGCTTTGCAAAGGAACAAGTGTTTCGCAAGCTTAAGACTCCTTAGTTCCCTAAGGAGCTATAAGGAGAGTGTGTCGAACACTATCATCAGGATTATAATTTGTATCATTTAGTACTCAAAAGGATATCAAACAAAAATATGTACCTAATTGCCGAAGAATATCAGCCAGAGTAACCTGTAAAGGATTAAAAGGAAAATTGTAGATTAATGTAAAGAACAAAAGAAAAGGCAATGAACAGAATTTTAAATAATGCCGAAGCAAATCACCCCCACCCTCACTATCCATAGAGGCTGTTCAAGATAGTTCCCATCTTAAGAACCATTGATCAGATATTAAAAAGAAGAACAATATTTTTTTTATATCAATACCATATTTAAGTCAACTTTCACAAGTAATTCGCTGATAACAGATTGCAACTCCTCTTTAGTAGGGCTCTTAACTTCTTCACTCACGTTCTCTTTTCCTACACAAAAAGATCAGATTAATAATAATAAAAAAAAACACTCAATGCAATAAATCAGATAAAGAAAACAACAATTTTAATGCCTTGTGTGCAGTATAAGTATATAGCAGTAAGGTCCACATTTAATCACTCATTACTCCTTAGTGATTTATATCTTAAGAAATGAAAACGAAGCTTTATAAGTCGACAGAAAAATACTACACTTCACTCATGGGGTGCACATAAAGAACAAAGGAACGAAGGTAGAGCATTTGTATCATATCTAAATAATAAAATAGAAACAAAATTACCTTGTTTTTTAGCAGCTGGTTTCTCATTCACCTTGGCAGCATTAGAAGTAGATGCTTTTGCCTCTTTCTTTTCTTCCTTTTGGGGTTTGGCAGCTGCCTCCTCTTTCATACCCTTCTTCTTCCCTTCTTTCTCCTCCTGAACCTTCACCTCCTTGCACCCATCCTTCTCCTTTTTCTCCACCTTCCCCTTGGTCTTTATAGAAGCTTCCGCTGCCGACCTTTTATTCCTCTTAGCTGAAGTCTCTTTAACTTCTTCCTCTTCCCCTACCTTATCTTCCTCTTCTGGTCGTTCTGACAAGATTGTGTCTGACTTTTCATCCAACTCTTTCTTTATTAAAACATGTACCTTCGTGTTTCGCAAATCATACCGTACTGGTAAGAAAAGGGATAAATCACGCACTTGCCCTCTCTTCCAGTCCTTGATGGAAACAGCTTTCGACTCACGAGTAACCGAGTTTGGACGACAATTCTCATGAGTAACCACCCCAAGTTCACATGAGTAAACATGTTGGCCCCGATCAGGCAGATCAATGTAATACAAAAGAGGAACATACCCAAAATTGAGAATAGGCTCCTTCACAAGGAGAAATAGATCTTTACCGGGCCCAAGCAAGGTATAATAAAGATCCTTTTCATCAAATCTTATAGCACAGTATTCACCATAATTGTAGCAACTGCCGACCTCACTGTTGTGAGGGCCGGGGTTCCAGTGTTCTTTCAGAAAATGTGCCCTCCATTGTCCTACAACATTAATTGTGCATAAACAAATATATATATATATATATATATATATATATAGAGAGAGAGAGAGAGAGAGAGAGTGGCTAATATCAAAACGTTTGTTCCTAGCCCCCGGTGCAACCAAGTTGTTTTCGGGTTTTCAAAGTCCAAACGGTCGAT
>JAJGRW010001302.1:207401-391669 GCA_025461045.1 Carex parvula | reverse complement strand
TCATATCAAATTAAATTAATTTTAAAATTTTAAATTTGACATGTAAAAATATTATTCGTGAAGTAGATTAGTATCATTCGTGAAATATATTGATTTGATCAACAGTTTGTATTCGTCTTTTAAAGTCAATTTGATATATTTTAGAATTGAGCTCTTCAAAGCCCTTGGTGAGCTTAAGTACACCTTGGTTCTATTCAATTACTTAAGCTATACACTCATAAAAGCCTCTCTTTGACCAATTATAACAAAATTAAACTATTTTATGTTTTTTGTTAAGTTAAAGAGATACATTAGTCATATATAGTACCACTTGGATAATCAAATTATAATTATCACACGTCATAAACTGCGGATAGGCTGAAATTTTTCTATTTACCATCGTTAAAAAAAAAAAAACAATTTAACGCTATTTTATGTAAAATTCTATATTTACTAGAACCGTAGTTTGAAACTGCAATATCAAATTAATGCACTGCTAGTACCATGCATCCTACTGATACCGCAATTTCAAATTGCTGTCATGGTAAATATAGAGTTTTTCTAATAAAATAGAGTTAAATGGTTTATTTTTTTTTTTTGAAAGATGTTAAATAAAAAAAATTCGGCTGATGGGTTCTCCAATTTCTAAAATCATTATTGAAATGTGGGGAGAGCAGAGAGCTCCTTGAATGAATGAAATGGAGAGAAAAAGGAATCACAGGTTAATTTAAATGTTGCTCTATAATAGATTCTCTTGGAAGGATATGGTTGGAGGCACTTCCTTTATACCTATCTGAGGTGAGCGGTACATATGGGCCCAGTTCATTGTCCCCTCTTTCCTGTCCACTCGTGTGCAGTAGAGATTCTACAACGGGAGGGTCTAGATGAAACCGATCCAGTTATTCAGACCCCAGTCCCCCAAATTTGAACCCAACGCCAACAAAAGATTAAACAATTTTGATTATAAGTATAAAATAATCGGATAATTTCGAGGAACTGAAAAGAATAAATGATGCGTTGTAAATAATTGATTTTTATCAATAAAATCGTAGGTAGACATTTAAAATCACTAACTTTCAAAGAAACAATTTTGATTATAAGTATGCATTAAAAAACTTACTTTAAATTTGATTAGCAACTTTTAATAATGATTTTTTAGTGATTCTTTTAAATTGAGTTGGTGAAGTCTTCTATTTTCTATAATTAAGATATAAAATGGAAAAAATATATCTGTAATTTACTACAAATTATTTCATGCACTCCTATTCCACGAAGATAGTTATACAAGATATCCAATTGAAATATGTAGTCAGCATTTTCAATAGAAAATGTTGTCAGTACTTTCAATTGAAATATGTCGTTAATTAGTACTTTCAATTGAAATAATGTTGTAACATGGTAACATTCCGTACTTTTCCAACACGATGGTACTCTTTTGTAAAAATGAATTATTCATTTTCCTTGCTGACTTGGTATAGTGTTTAAAATTGGATTGTTGTTGTTGTTGATGTTTAGTTCGAAGTGTGAAATGAATAATGTATTCTATGTTGTTCATACTTTAATTATTCTTGTTAATATTATTATTATTCTTGTTACCATTACAGTTGTTGTTTTACTCAAACATTTTACTTAAAATGGGCTTCGTTAAACTTGGATTATTGTTTAAACTTGGATTGTTGTTGTTGTTGATGTTTAGTTCGAAGTGTGAAATGAATAATGTATTCTATGTTGTTCATACTTTTATTATTATTATTATTCTTGTTACCATTACAGCTGTTGTTTTACTCAAACATTTCACTTAAAATGGACTTCGTTAAACTTGGATTCATAAAAAGGTCCACAACCCTTTTTCTATTCTGGTAAATTTATGGACTATAGTACTGGGCTTTCCAAATTGTATTCTTGAAAGGTCCATAATATATATTGGACTGAATTAGCGGCCTAATTAAATTTGGATATTTTTAATATATAGGCCCGATTTGATGATAATTAAATTCAAGCTGGTTTAACCTTTCTCAATTTGTTCGTAAGGCAAAATCCTTTGGAAAATGAGCCCAAAACATTTTAAGCTAGTGTTGATTTACTTTTAGTGCCAAGGTGGTATTTTTTTTTTTTTAACCGCAATCTTGCGGCAATAAATAGGTTCATGGTCCCTGAAGAATATGATCACTGTGGTTGTAATTATTAAATTCATAAATTAACTAACTTACAAAATATCGTTTGAATTTTCTTCAATATATGTATGAATAAAAAGTCATATCGAAATTCGGATGAGAAATTTCTTGTTAATATTAAATCAGTTTGAGTGGCATGACTCTCAACTTTGCTCAAACAAAATATATATATACATGTTTGAACTAATTTAGTATGATTAAGTAAACAACTTCTTTGGATTGTTTTCTTAAGTGGTTCACAAGACAAATGAAAACAGAGGTGGTCAAGTCATCTTTGTTCGGAAAGACAATTAGGGTTCGGATCCTCTAAATGCAAATTTTGAGTTTGGTTTCAGATAATCTGATCAGAATCTGGATCAATCCCGCTCAAATTAGAATTCACGAGCTCTTTCAATATTCGTACGGATTATGATTAGATGGTCTGAATTCAAACTCAAATTTTGAATACTTTAGGGATCCAAATTCAAAACAATTGTGGATTCGCTCAGTATTCTCGGCCCACAACTCTACTCTGCTACTTGAAACCCAACATTTGGAGCGCAATTGTTCGACTGAGCTAAGTCCAATATTTTAATTGGGCTCCGACATTAATTTATTATCTCTTTATTTGTGAATGATTTAAGTTTTCGTTTTCTAAGATGGATAAGAATGAAAAAGGAGCGGATAATATTTGATTCCTATTTGATCCGTATTTGTAAATCAATACTGATATTCAAAATATAATTATTCGTAAAAATATAAATACGGATATGATTTTAAATTTTTATTATTCATATTTGAATAGTAGATATATATTTATAACGAGTAAGGCTACGGTGCTTTGCAAAGTAAACCCACCCCTTTACTTCGGGCCACTTTTTGGATTTTGAAAATTCAAACAACCGATCCGAACCGTTCAACATGTTCTAAATATTGAAATGTGCTTGGAGACCAAATTTTACATTTTTTGGAATTTTTTTACTATTTATTAAGCCACTTTGAAAGTTTCTGATCCGGTGGTCCAGAAAATTTTACTGTTTTTTACTGTTCACCGTTGGATCAGCGATTTTCAAAGTGGCTTAATAAATAGTAAAAGAATTCAAAAAAATGTAAAATTTGGTTTCCAAGCACATTTCAATATTTAGAACATGTTGAACAGTTCGGATCAGTTGTTTGAATTTTCAAAATCCAAAAAGTGGCCCGAAGTAAAGGGGTGGGTTTACTTTGCAAAGCACCGTAGCCTTACTCATTATAAATATATAAAATATATATTATGTAATAACCATAAATGGAATTCTCATTATTCAGAGATTTGTTTCCGTAGCATATTCAGAGATTTGTTTCCATTATTAATTTGTTTCTGTTATTGTTGATTTGTTTCTGTTATTGTTCATCTTTCTATTTTAACATTTAGCCTATATAAAGGCATGTAATATCTCTGTTGCAATTCAATAAAAACAATTACAAAATCCATTTCAAATACAAAATATATTATGGTATCAGAGCAATAAAAATGGCCGCCGCCCATACCCAAATCGATCCACCACCTGAAAACACCTTCCCTCCGCCACTTGAAAACCAAACCGAACCACCTCCTGTTACTGACCCTATCATTCACCTCAACTTTCCTATAGCCACTAAATTAACACCTACCAATTTTCTCACATGGAAATCCCAACTACTACCTCTCATCCATGGTTACAATCTTACCAAATACCTTGAAGAACCTCCTCCAGACAAGACCTTGCGCACTACCAATGGCCAAATCATGCTAAATCCAGCCTTCAACCACTGGGATCGTCAGGACCAAATGCTTCTCGGCTGGATTCGTTCATCTCTCACTGAAACTATTCAAGGCCAAGTCTCTTCATGCCTTACCACTGCTGCTCTCTGGTCCTCCCTTGTTCACTCATACTCAGCAACTTCCCGAGCCCGATTAAATGATTTGCGCCGTCAGATCCAATCCAGCACTAAGGGATCCGCCTCTTGCCTCGACTATCTCAATCGGATGCGCAGCCTTGCCGACGAACTCGCTTTTATCGGTCATCCGATGAGTGACGATGACTTAATCTCTGCTGTCCTGACCGGCCTCGGCCCCGAGTTCACTCCCTTCGTTATTTCGGTCACTACCTCTAGCCGTGACAAGCCCTACACCTTCCCTGATTTGCACGGTATGCTCTTAAGTTTTGAAAAGCTTATTCAAGGCCATTCCCCAAATACTACCTCTCTCCCCTCTCTTGAGTCTCCCTCTGCCTTTTTAGGTAAACCCCAAACCGGTTACAACCAAAACAAGAACCGATCCACTAACCCACCTGGCTTCCCTTCCTATCCCCAATACCGTTTCCAAGGCCCAAATCCCACTCAGCAAAAGCCCAACTATATTTCCCAGAACCGACCTGCTGGCTATAACCAAAAGTTTCGGCCTTCCAACAAAATCCAACCAGAAACTTCAAACAAAACCCAATGCCAGATTTGCTTGAAATATGGCCACGTGGAAAAAGCTTGTTATTTCAGGTATGACCCTGATCCCACTTACCAAGGTCGTCCCAGCAACTTCCAAGCATATGTGGCTAACCCGACAACCTCTACACCTTCCTCCTCCGAGTAGATCCTCGACTCCGGCGCCACCAACCATGTTACTCATGATCTTAACAACCTTTCCGCATTTTTCAACTATGATGGCAATGATATGCTTCAAATTGGAAATGGTGCGGGTCTACCGATTCAACATATCGGTTCTTCTAAACTTCACTTTTCAAATATTTCTCTTTCTCTTACCAATGTTCTACATGTCCCACAATTTTCTAAAAACCTTCTTAGTCTCTCTCAACTAATACGTGACAATCCTAAACTAACTATGGAATTCTCCAATTTCTCTTGTTATTTTAAGGACCTCCCCACCAAGACCACAATCCTTCAAGTTCCATGCACTAATGGACTCTTCTCCTTCTTCTACTCTTCTTCACCACCTCAAGCTCTTCTAGGTCTTCGTACTTCACCCGACATTTGGCATGCTAGATTTGGTCATCCCTCCTCCACTACCACTTTGAATTTACTTCAACATGCAAATTTATCTTGTAATTCGCAAAAATTAAGTACTTGTCATGATTGTTTCATGGCCAAGTCCCATAAATTACCTTTTACTCTTTCTCATTCTACTTCTTCTTCCCCCTTAGAATTGGTACACTCCGATGTTTGGGGCCCCTCTCCAATTACATCTTTTAATGAATTTCGCTATTATGTTATTTTTGTGGATGACTTCTCTCGATTCACTTGGATATACTTTATGAAATCTAAAAGTGAGGTGCCTTTTCTCTTCTCTTGCTTCAAAAACCAAGTCGAAAACTTACTCTCAACCAAAATTAAAACATTGCGCACGGATGGTGGAACCGAATACCTACCCATTTCAAAACAATTTCCTCAAATAATCCATCAAAAATCATGCCCTTACACACCCGAGCAAAATGGCCTTGCCGAACGAAAACATAGACATATTATTGAATTATCCTTGGCCATTATGTCACACGCTTCTCTACCTTCTCTTTATTGGGATGAGGTTTTCTCAAGTGTCGTATACCTCATTAACCGCATCCCTTCCCACTCGGCTCACATACCTTTTACCACCCTCTTTAATAAAAACCCCGATTACTCTTTTCTTCGAGTCATTGGTTGCTTATGCTTCCCATACACACGACCTTATAACTCCCACAAATTGGAATTGCGTGCTTTACCTTGCCTATTTCTTGGCTATGCTACATCTCAAAAAGGTTACCGTTGTCTTCATTTGCCGACAAACAAAAAATACATATCCCGACATGTTCGGTTTGATGAAACAAAATTCCCCTTCAAAAATCCTTCACTGCCGGCCACTACTCCTACAACCGAAACCTCCTCAACCTTTCTCCCAATTTTACACTCTCCTACTCCTTCAATTCTCGGCCCACAGCCCACATCACCTCCAGCCGAACCTTCTCCATTTCGGCCTCCTATTGCGCAGCACCCAACTACCACAAGCAGCCCACCAGCAACAGCCCAAATACCACCAGCAGCCCAAATTAATTCCCCAACCGACCACACTATACCTGTCCACCCCATACCCGACAGCCCAAACCTCTCACCCACAACAGACAGCCCAAACCTCACTCCTATATCTGACAGCCCAAACCTTTTTCCCACACCCGACAGCTCACCAATTCCCTCTCCCGGATCCTCTCCAAACTCACCATCTCCTATTCCTCCTACCACCTCCTCTACTCATCCAATGACAACTCGAACCCGCGACAACACTAGACGTGTTCGAACTTTCCCAAACTACATAGCATATTCTACCACCCTTGACACCGAACCCACCTCTTTCGCTCAAGCTAATACCAAACCCGAATGGCGCGAGGCAATGGCTCAAGAAATAAATGCTCTTGCTGTTAACAAAACTTGGACTCTCGTTCCACCACCAACAAATCACCAACCCGTTGGTTGCAAATGGGTCTATCGCATCAAAAGGCGTGCTGACGGTTCGATCGAGCGATACAAGGCTCGCCTAGTTGCCAAGGGCTTCAATCAAATCGAAGGTATTGATTACTTTGACACATTTAGCCCTGTAGTTAGACCCACCACCATTCGCCTTGTTCTCTCAATTGCCGTTACCTCTCATTGGCCCATTCGTCAACTCGACGTCCAAAATGCATTTCTCAATGGTGACCTAACCGAACAAGTCTTTATGAGCCAACCTCCTGGTTTCATTGATCCCGACCACCCTGACCATGTATGTCTACTAACCAAAGCCCTCTATGGTCTCAAACAATCATCTCGGGCCTGGTTTACCAAACTTAGCACCGTCCTCATAAACCATGGCTTTCTTCCCTCAACCTATGATCCTTCCCTCTTTACATCCCATTCTCGTGATCACACAACCATGATCTTGATTTATGTTGATGACATATTGATCACGGGTAGCAATCCCTCTCACACCCAACAAATCATTTCTCATCTTCAACTTGCCTTTTCCCTCAAAGACCTCGGGCCCCTCAACTATTTCTTGGGTATCGAGGTTAACAACACAAACCATGGCCTACACCTTTCCCAAGCTAAATACCTACATGAGCTACTTCGCCGAACCAACATGCATATGGCCAAGCCTTCACCTACCCCCATGACCGCGAACTCTACACTTTTTCATGCGGATAGTGCTCCCTTTGAAGATCCTCATCTTTATAGAAGTATTGTTGGCGCTCTTCAATACGCCACCATTACTCGTCCTGATCTCTTCTTTGCGGTCAACAAAGTCTCCCAATTCATGCACGCCCCCACATCCAATCATTGGTCTGCGGTAAAAAGAATCTTGCGATACATTTGTGGCACATTATCTCATGGCACTACTATCTATTCTTCCTCTTCACACACAATTCATGCCTATAGTGATGCTGATTGGGCTGGGTCGCTGGATGATCGTCGATCAACTTCCGGTTTTTGCATATACCTAGGCCGCAACCTCATCTCTTGGAGTGCTAAAAAGCAACCAACCGTCTCTCGCTCAAGCACCGAAGCCGAATACCGCAGCCTTGCTATCACTTGTGCAGAATTATTATGGCTCCAATATTTGCTTCAAGAGCTTCACATCTCTCTTACCTCTCCACCAACCTTGTGGTGTGACAACCTTGGTGCCACCTTTCTCGCCGCCAACCCAATGTTCCATGCTCGAACAAAACATGTCGAGATCGACTACCATTTTGTTCGCGAACGAGTGGCTTCAAAAGAGTTAGAAGTTCGGTTTATTTGTTCACGAGATCAATTGGCCGACATCATGACAAAACCCTTGCCCACTACTCGATTCCAATTTCTCAAATCCAAGCTCACCGTGACCGATGTCACTTCGGCTTGACGGGGGCGTAATAACCATAAATGGAATTCTCATTATTCAGAGATTTGTTTCCGTAGCATATTCAGAGATTTGTTTCCATTATTAATTTGTTTCTGTTATTGTTGATTTGTTTCTGTTATTGTTCATCTTTCTATTTTAACATTTAGCCTATATAAAGGCATGTAATATCTCTGTTGCAATTCAATAAAAACAATTACAAAATCCATTTCAAATACAAAATATATTATTATGGAAAAATTTTGATTATTCATCATTATAATTAGATAAATATTATGAACTTTGATATGTTTAAATAATATTTCTATAATTTTTTAATAAATATTTGATTCGTTGTATCTGTATCTGTATCCATCTAATATTTGATCCGTATTTGTATTTAAAAAATAGAAATGAATACTGATATGCTTTTGCTACTATTTACTCCGTAGCGCTGATCTTTTTTCAACCCCTACTTATCCGTCGATTTATCAGATATTTACGCCAGAAAATTTCTCTGAAAGAGCAGTGAAAACTCACAGAAGCTAATTTGTTGACTAGGAAGCTAAACAAAAGTGAGAAATGAGAGAAAAAAAAATAATCAATCGAAATTATGTGGAGCACACTACTTGTTGAGAGAAAATTGATATTCTACCTGCTTGATTTTTTCTCAGCAAAAGGAACTATGCATGAGCCTCATGTTAGAAACTGCTAAGAAATTTAGTTCTCGAAAATGAAATGCAAGCAAGTTGCAGATTTTCAGTGCCACTTCCACAAAAAAAAAAAAAGTGAATAATCAAATGCTGCCTTTTTTTAATTTTTTTTTAGTAAAGTTGGGGAGACAAACCGTTCAACAAGATTAATATCCACAGAGAATTTTTCAATTGAATTTCACTAGAACATTTGACGGTTCTCCAAATACTGATAAATTAATTATTGGATAAAATCTAAGGCAATCTTGACTCAAAAAAGTTTCAAAAAAAATATTTTTCTTTATTATATTTTTTCAGAAAAATGTTATACAAAAATAATATATTTGTTGTTTAAAATAATAATAAATTTATAATCAAATTTTAAATAGTGTTTATCATGTTATAGTAGAACGGCTAAAAAAACGACATTATTACTGTACTGCATCGCTATACTATGTTACAATAGCATTATAGGTTTTATAGTCCAAAAATGCTACGCCGGCTTATTTAAACCGTCCTTATGACCCATCTTGGATAGTCCGCAGCTACAGCCATTAATTTTTAAACAACATAAAAAAATTTGATTTGACAATGACCGTATTGATTCTTTCAGAGACTTATATTATTTAATGAAAGCAGGTAGTAATACAATGAATGAGTTGAGCAATCTATACTAAGGATTTTGACCCTAAGTTGACTTGCAACCACAGTGCATTAAATTATGACTTCTCAGTCCATGTCTCCACTATCAAGTCTCAACGCTTTGGTTGGTACACTAAATCTCAATTATTTTAATTTTTAACACAGACACGGTATGTAAATATGTACATATATTTTGATCAATTTAGAGGTCAAAATGCCATCGCCATCGTTAAACCTCGTGCCATTGAATGTGTGTTGGGTCAAACACACGCATAGAGCTATATTCATAGAATCTACATTTTGAAAATAAAAAAAAATGAAGCAAAAAAATAAAACATGAAGGCAATTTGATTGTATAACCTTTTTAAAAAATAAATAAATAATTGACATAGTGCTGCTACCTTTGGGTTTCTACACCTAATTTTGTACATATCAATAAACTAAGATAAACAAAAACAAAAAAGACACTCAAACAAACACAAGAAATAACTAATACATCCTCTATCGTTTACTCAAAACTTCTTATTGTACTCCTTGGGTGGAATTACAATTTGTAATGAGTGAGTCTATGGTACTATGCATAGCACGGATTAGTCCGTACTACAGAGTCGTGTTTTCATTTTGAAAACTCTAATGGTCGATCGAAACCGTTTAACGTGATCTTCACATGAATATGTACTTGCAGACTAAATTTTATACTTTTTTAAAAAAATTTACTATATTTTAAGATAGGTAGAAAATCACTCGATTTGAAAATTCTGGACTATCCAAAAACAGTGATTTTCTACCTATCTAAAAAAATAGTAAAAAAATTTTAAAAAATAGAAAATTTAGCCACAAATATATTCTCATATGAAAATCATGTTGAACCGTTCGGATCGGCCGTTAGAATTTTGAAAACAAAAATATTGATCCGTAGTACGGACCAATCCGTGCTATTTATAGTACCATAGACTCACTCATTTGTAATTTGTCTTTAAAAAAAAAAAGACAAGGTGGTACTCAATATTTCGTAATTAATTTGTTTTTATCGGAATAAAAACCTATTCTGAAAAATAAATATGACAGAGATAATTTTTTGGTCTAATCTTTAACACCAGCAAAGACAAGAAGCCAAAAATAATGAAGGATTTGTTCCATTAAAAAAAATTATGGAATCAGATGTGGACTCCATAATTGGGTATAGTTGTATTTTTTCTAGTTTTTTTGTTTTTGTTTTTTTAGTAACATTTTTTTTCTAGGTTTTGTACAATTACAATTAGCATGTAATTTCCTTGTTACAATAAAATAATGTGTCCATCTAAACTAATTTAATTTGACAGCTCTACAGATGAAATTTATAATAAATATATGATATAGAAAAATCGTAAGTCTAATATGGATAGTAATAAATTTCGTAATTAATTTTAGAAACGTACGTAGATGTATTTTCGTAAGACATATTTAAAAATAAATAATTACAAGAATATATTACCAAAAGTATTTAGTTTAAGAAAAAATACATGATGTAGCAAATTAAAGCGACATGATCACGCGCATAAAATAGTAAAGTCTACCATTGAGTATATAAAAACAACATATTTGCATTTGTACGTCAACTTGAGACTTAAAGAGTTACATCACGCTCATTTGGTCAAAGATGGGTCACCATTAAAATATCAGTACGTATTCTTAGAAATCAAGTTAAATTAAATTCATATTAAGTTTCCTTTCAGTTTAATTTGTAATTTAAAATGTGTTGACTTCATACGAAGTCCCGGGAAATTACAAGCTTCTCTGTTTCATTACAGCCGGAGAGATATTTGTTTTTACCTCAGAACTCAGAACTATAAAAATAATTTGTATATGATAATTCAAAAGAAGACATCGTCATAATATTAGAGCGTTGGATAATCGGAATCAATAAATCGTTGCTATATTTGTCTTTATTGGCAAAAACTATTAAGTAAGGGGGTTTGTTTAATTTTTTTATTTTTTAATAAAAAAATAAAGATGAGATACTTGCAAATATTTAGAAAACGTGAAGGAAAGAACTCAGGTACAATGTACGAGGTACTTGTATTTTTTTCCTATTTTTTATTCAGAACTTATGAGCGTAATTTCATGATCATAGACTTTCATATGCAACTTCTCGGAAAATTAACAGGTCATTAGTCATTTGGCGTTAATTTGATTTTAAATTAAGAATTTTTCTAAGCAACTTCTTCTTATTTTTATTTATCATTCTTTTTAAAAACAATCAGCATCGTAGTAACTTTTAGTTAATTGAGGCTAACACATACAGAGGTGCATGTTCATTGGATCCGGTTTATTTGATTTTAAACCGAACCGTCAAATTTTAGATTAAATGATCTGGTTTTTCGGTTTAAATAGTTCAGACTGTTATATTTAGTTTGGTTTAATCTCTCTCATTTCAGTTCAATCAAACAAACCAAAAATTTACTTGATATTTATTTGAATTACTTCGGTTTTTTATATTTAGTTCGGTTTATTCTCTCTTATTTCGGTTCAACTGATATATATATCTTGATATTTATTTCAATAATTATTAAATGTATTTGTCTAGTAGGGTTAAAATGCATCATTGGTTTTGTGCCCCAGCCATACCCCTCATCTCTATCTCTATTCTGAAAGTTAAAATAGTCGATCCGAACCGCTCAACATGATATCCATAATAAAATGTGCTTAGAGACCATATTTTATATTTTTTTAGAAAATTTTTACTATTTGTCTAGATATGTACAAAATCACTGTTTTTGGATGGTCCCGAAGCAGTGATTTGGTACCTATCTGAAAAAATAGTTAAAAGTTTTTAAAAAATATAAAATTTGGTCTCTAAGTACATTTTAATACGTAGATCATGTTGAGCGGTTCGGATCGACTGTTTGAACTTTGAGACCTGAGATAAAGATTTGAGGTATGATTGAGGCACAAAAGTAATGGTGTATTAAACCCTCCTCATTTGTGTATGTATTGAGTTTTGAAATTTTGAAATTTACTCTATTATTTCGGTTCAACCAAGTAAATTGAAATTTACTTCGGCTATTATTCAGCTGATTTGGTTAGAGTTTTGAAAACCGAATAAAATTTTGATTTTGACTATTTTAATTCGGTTTTAACCGAACCGATTGTTTGAATAATTACCAAAATCACCTTCTTAAACTGTAATTTTGTCAATTTGAATAATTTCATTTGAGATTAAGAATTTTCCAAAGAAAATTGTTTCGTAGGAATTGCAATCTCATATTCACATTCACCTCATTGAGTCTGGTCTAGGCGTCAACGGTCCGTGTTCAAATCCCACTCTTATAGAGAAACTCCCTCGACACAACAGAGCATTCCCTCAGTTACTTGAAGGAGTATAATACTCCAGCTGGACCGAATCTATATATATACCCATCCATCTCCTCCCGACTCCAGCATATATCCACATCACCTACTTGTCTCTCTCTCCCTTCCGTCCTCTTCCTCTATCCTTCATTCAATTAGAAACAACCTGAAAATAAAACATACCAAATGGATGCAAACTCTCTACCCAAGAATGATGCTAACTTTGCTCAACTCACCCCACTCACCTTCATCCACCGTGCCGCTTCGGCATACGGCAATCTTACATCCGTCGTGTATGACAACACAAAATTCACCTGGAAGCAAACGTATGACCGCTGCCTCCGTCTCGCCGCCTGGCTGCAGTCTTTCGGCATCAAGAAAAATGATGTGGTGAGCATATATATACGTTCTCTCAATCTAACATATAATTCACTATTACATAATTCAGTACATATAGTTTCCTTTATTTAGCATGACTTCCTTTATTTAACGTGACCGCATAAGTGGTCTGCATGTAGTATTAAGCGTTTGCATGATCTCACACACGACAGGCATATTCAAATTTGTATATATGTGACTGCATGATATTTTGAGCGTGACAACATACCACATATGTATATGCGGCCGCATTTAAAATCACTGGTTTAGAACTTGGGTAAATTATTTTATTTGCGAATTATATGGTGACGCTCAACCTTAAAGATGTGGGAAATTTTTAATCTATTTATTTTAAAGCGTTAATTGTTATCAGTACAAAATTTAGCTCTCACAAATACATCATGTAGTTGACATGTCTCATGTCAATTTCTTGTAAAGGTCTCCATACTTGCACCAAATGTCCCTGCGCTCTACGAGTCACACTTTGGAGTCCCAATGGCCGGTGCCGTGCTAAACACCATCAACCGCCTAAGTAATGCTTCTACCATCGCCGGCATTCTCCGCCACTCTGAAGCGAAGATCCTCTTTGTTGATCACCAGCTACTCTCTTTGGCCAATGAGGCACTATCTGTCCTCACTACTCCTCATCCGGTACTTGTCGTGATTGGCGAGGTCTCCTCTACCAAACACCGTGTTTCATCTGGTCTAGAGTATGAGCAAGTACTTGCCTTGGCCGATGTGGTTGCCTATCCACCAGTACCCGTCACCAACGAGTGGGATGCAATTGCACTGAATTACACCTCGGGCACCACCTCAGAGCCCAAAGGTGTGGTGTATAGCCATCGCGGTGCCTATTTGAGCACTATGACTCTGCTACTACAATGGGGGGTCGGGCTACAACCGGTGTATTTGTGGTCCTTACCGATGTTCCATTGCAATGGTTGGACTTTCACTTGGGGTATGGCAGCACGAGGCGGCACTAATGTTTGTATTCGGTCACCAACAGCTCGGGACATGTATCATGCTATTTCTTCATATGGCGTGACCCACATGTGCGGTGCCCCTGTCCTCTTCAACACCCTTCTTCAAGCTTCTCCAACCGAACGCCGTCCGTTGACCCGTCCAGTTAACATGTTGACTGGCGGTGCCCCTCCACCTGCTACTTTACTGGAAAGTATCGAGCGTCTTGGGTTCCGTATCACTCATGCATACGGACTCACTGAGGCAACTGGCCCCGCGCTTGTTTGCGAGTGGCAGGAAGCATGGAACCACCTGCCGGCTTCTGAGCGTGCTCAGCTGAAGGCCAGACAAGGTCTTTGTGCGCTCTCACTAGCCGGTGCTGATGTGAAGAACAAAAAAACAATGCGAAGTGTTCCCAGTGACGGCATCACTCAAGGCGAAATATGCCTTCGTGGGAGTAGCATAATGAAGGGCTACTTCAAAAACAAAAAGGAGACAGATGAAGCCTTCAAGGACGGCTGGTTTCTAACCGGTGATGTCGGGGTGAAGCACCCGGATGGATATATCGAGATAAAAGATCGATCAAAGGACGTAATCATATCAGGTGGAGAGAACATAAGCAGTGTAGAGGTGGAGACGGCACTGTACCGTCATCCGATGGTACTCGAAGCAGCAGTGGTGGCCATGCCGCATCCGCGCTGGGGTGAGACGCCATGCGCATTTATTGCGCTAAAGAAGGAGTACGCATCTAATGAGGCAGGAATCGAAGAGGAAGACATAATCTCCTATTGTAGAGATAAGATGTCTCACTACATGGTACCAAGGAAAGTGGTTTTCTTGCAAGAGTTACCAAAGACCGCAACAGGGAAACCACAGAAGTTTCTTTTGAGGAAAGTTGCTGAAGGGCTGAAGGTAGGCACAAGGAAGAAGAACCATGGAGAGCAAGTGATGGTTATGTCAAGGCTTTGAGAGGGCGAAAATTAAAATTACGTGACATTATAAAAAAAAGATGCATGACAAAATTACTTTTCTTTTTTCTTTGTTTTCCTTTTTATATTTTTTTTCCTGTTTAATTAGGAGTTGATGGTTATATGTCCCCCATCAAGGATGATTTAAAACTAGGAGACAAAAATACTTGTTTTTTTATAGATATAAATTGAATATATGGATGTACTTTGAAATATGAGAAAAATGCAATATTTGGTGTTTTCTTCATAATAATCTATATATTATACTGTAACATTTGAAAATTTTAATAAGTACAAAAAGCCAGAAATATTGAGATTTAAGTAAGTAAAAAGATCAATATTTTTTTTTTCGAAAATTCAAATATTAAGTGAATGTTTGTTCATGCTCATGCGCGTGGACATGCTTAAGTTTAAAAAAAAGGCTCAACGAACAATGAAATTTGTGTGAATAAATTGTGTATTTGCTTTATTGATCGTATCATAAGTTTTACAGTGTACATACAATCTCTATTTAAGAATTTACAAGGCTAATTTAGCCATTACATTTATTTCTACTAAAGGCGAAGTAGCCGTTTAGAAAATAACCAAAACAGAGGAGAAAGAATTGGGGCGGGGTATAATCATGGTAATGCTAAATGTCACCAACCGAGATGTCTCCATTTATATAGGGGCCGTTAAGTATCTCCAACAAACACTAAAATTAAATGATTAATATTTCTGTAATAAATAAATGTAATAGTATTTTTTTCATCTACCGCCAGTTCTAAAAAGTTCAATTTCTTTTATGTGATGCTTTAAATCTCAGAATCAGGGTTTTTCGTCCTTCTGATTACTGACAATAATAGAATACCAAGAACAGAAAATTTGGTGCATTATTGACATTGCCTCTTCATATTAATTATTAATAATTGGTTTTGTGTGCTCTAAATTTTAGTAAAGTTAACAGAGGTGCGGTCCGCTTATTATACCACAATCACCTTTTGTTTTGTTCTTCTCAAGATTTTAATCTTCGTTTTGTCAATAATTAAGAAAATTGAAAAGTTTCTCTTGACTAAAACAGTACAGAAGTGGTACGAAAAAGAAATAACCAGCAGGAAAAATACTTGTTTCTTTGACTATTTGACGAAGAGGTGAATTTAGGTCCGATGTCCATCAGACTCAAAGTGAGTTCGATAGATTTGATGACCGTCTGATCTGCTTTAAGATTCGTGCCAGTAACTTCCGTATTTGCTTTAAAATTTGTACGCAAGAATCTTAAAGCAGATTGGACGGTCCCAAAATCTATCGGACCCAAATTTGAGTCCGATGGGCATCGGACCCAACCTGCTCTCTTTGACGAAAGGGAGTATGAGATACTTCATTAATTGTGCATTGAAAAAAAAAAATAGCTCTATTTTACGCGTAAAGTTAAGTGACCAAATTGTAGAATAGAAATATTAAAGTAGTTCAATGGAAATTACCAACCAATTTATATAGTAGCTGCATGTGGTCTGGTCATGTGAGAAATTGTTTGACCCAATATTTATATGACCACAGGGCACAGGTGAGAAAATCTATTCCAAATATTTAAGAAGACTTCAACCGTTAGTTATTTTTTTCTCTTTGAAGATGATATATCTATTGTACAACCATTATCTGATAATTAATTCGACCGATTAATATTTTGTTCATTTGCATTATTAATTTATAAATGGATACGTATATGGAGCTATATTTTAATAAATGTTTTTTTCTAGATAAAAATGAGATAAAATCATCTAATTTTAAAAATTCACAAGTGATTTTCTATTCAAGTTTTAAACATGTGATTTACTATGCGAAATATATTATCTTAGTTACTAGACTAAAATTTAGCTCTCATACGGAAAACAATTTAATTAGTAATTTAAAAAAAATACTAAAATGAAAATTTGGATAGGATAACACAATTGTAATGATAAAATATCTTTCTTATGAGACCAATCTAAGTAGTATAATACTTTTGGGAGTTGCTCATGTATTGTGCATGCACTGCGGACAGATATCCTCCCAGGTACCTGACTCAAGCAAATTGCAACGGCCGGCTCAGATTAATTCTATCTGGGCCAAATTCAATCCGGTGTCTATTAGGGGGTCTATTTTGAGATTCATGTCATGTTAAATGGCCGTCCGATTGTAATTTGCTTGAGTCAGATAAGCTGAGGTGATGTGAATTCCATGCACTGCTGGGGAATTATATCTAAGACAAAAGCGCTACGGTTACAGATAAAGTTTAAGATATATATTCAATTAATTACGAAACATATATACCGTGTGTTCAGAAAAAATTAGCAACTATATTAATATATTGGAAAAAACCAATAATAATTAAAATTAATTTATTTAAGATCCGAGACTGAAAATTTGATAGATAGGATTGGGGTTTATCAAATCAAAATTGATATAACAAAATTGCAACCATATCCACAAATCAAATTTTGTCAGAAAAAGTTTTTCAAAGAAAATTTTTGTCAGAGAAATTTTTTGTTTTTTTCAAAAATAGAAGGATCACAATATTTTTTGTATTATCTAGAAGTGACTTTTGAACTAGGATCAATAACTCAGATCACTACAACAAAATTGGTCTTCAGCGACCGGCATCAGAGACCGGTAAGGTCGCCGGTCGCTGAAGACCCAAAAAAAAAAATTAAAAGATTTAAATTTAAATGTTTTGGCGACGATCTCTTCAGCGACCGGCGCTCATACCCTTCTGTGACCGATTTAGCCCGGTCGCTGAAGGGTGCCCCCTCAAAATCCCGCCAAGTCTTTCTTATTCTCTGCCGTCTGAACCCCGCCATTAATTCTAGGTTTAGCCAAAAAAAAAAACACCGCTGCGGCTGCCGCTTCTCTGCCGCTCGACCCCCGTCACTGCACCGATCCCTTCCCGCACGAACCCGGCCGCCGTGATCCCCGCTGCTGGAAGAGCTGGATCCCGATTCCACACCTCTCTAGTGCCTCTGACCCGATGATCCCTTCCGTGCCTGACCCGCCGCTGGAAACCTCTCTCTGACCCGCCGCTGTGAAGACCCCTCTCTCTGACCCGACCCTGCTGTGACCCCGCCCCCTCTCTCTGACAATTTTCTGGATGAGCCGTATTCTTTTTGGTGAGTAGTACTAGAAATTTCGTAGGTCAATGAATTTAGAGTATCACTGTGTTTGATGATGATTAACTACACTTGAGTGAAATTAACCTTTGCAATCATGTGGGAATTAGTTCTGTTGTAATTGAATTATTAGGGTTGGTGACTTGCTTGCTTAATTTGCGATTAAGCTATTATGGTAAAACTAGATTGATGAATTGCCATGATACTTGGGGTGACTTCATGTCTATGTGTTATGTTGAACTCAAATTGTGCCATGTTACTATGCTTAAATGTTCTTTTGGTGAGTAATTAATTCTTGGCTGCCTATGGCTTTTCCCTTGTTTTGTAATTAAGCTTAATTAATTCTTTTATTCTATTCTGTTGGGTTGTAAAAAATGTCAGATTGTTGTTGCTATAATAGTAAACATTTTCTATTTCTTTTTGTCCTTATGTCCCTGCCCTTTTTAACCTACATTAGCATTAGTGTGTAGCAATGAACATTTTTAACATCTTTCATAATGTTACTGTACTTGTTTAGAAGCACTGAAAAGAGCTCTCAAGCAGGATTCAGAAAAAGATGAATTTCTTGCAAGAAATACAAGACCAAGTAAGATATATGACGTTTAGTTGACAAGCAACTGGCTGATGCTCTAAAAATGGCAAAACCTTATCCCAACAGATTTAATTTGACACTAAGATTGAAAAGTTTCTATTTTTTTTTTTTGAAAAACTTGGTAGATGCTACCAAGGGTTTGTATTGAATGTAAAGCGTTCTTACAAATACATCTATCAGCATCCTACAAATTAGAATCGGTACCACTCTGGTACTGATCCTAGCTAAATGAAAATACAATTGAAAAGCACCCTATCACCGTTTCCTTACAGAACTTCCACCAGATATAAACATCAAGTGCAATCTTGCCATTGGAACATGTCCTATAAAATAGGCTATTTTGCAAATGCGAAACAACAAGTTTTCATCTTCTCCCGAATAACACCCAGTTCCTCTTGTGCTTGCAATTTACACCCAACTTATGCCCATAGCATTCAATTAACATCCTTTATGGTCAACAGTAACGAAGCCAGAGTTTCATCTCCTGTACAATTCTTCTTGCTAACTGGGTAGCCGGTAGCCTTCTCCCTTCAAAAATGACGGCATTCCTGTGTTTCCAAATCATCCATTGTACGCATATAAATCGCAGGAGCCAGTGTTTGTACCGGAGAACCTTCCGGCCTCTTACTTGTTCCCAAGATGTATCCCAAATAAGAGTTTCCGTCATAGCCGGTACCATGATAGAAACTCCGGTGAGTGTAGCTACATGAAACCAAACGGCAACAGAGTATGGGCAGAGGTACAGTAGGTGTAAGAGGGATTCCACCGGGCAGTTGCCGCAGAGTACACAGTTCATTTCCAAATTCATGCCCCTTCGTCTCAGTTCAACCCTGGTTAATAGTTTATTTGTCAAAACGGAGTACGCAAAGATTTTTACCGTAGGAGGTATCTTACATTGCCATATTGCTTTGTGCCGAGTTCTGACTCTCCCAGTTTCCGATAATACTTTGTAGACCGATCTTGCCGAGTACAGACCCGATTTATCCCATCTCCATTGTATCTCGTCCTCATTAGCTGTAAATACCAGCGAGTCAGTTGCTGCTGTTTCCAAGGGGTTAATTTGCGAGATGTCCCTCCATGCCTCCCTAAGTGATATATGTGGTCGGAGTGCAACAGCCACTGCCGAGGTTGCCCTTGGCAAGTCGTGCCATTTATCGTACCAATATGAGATTGACTCTCCATTCCCCACTGACCAGGTAGTGCACCATGTGAACATTCTCCTAATTCTAATTAACAGAGACCAAAAGAATGATCCAGTCACATTCCAGATTTTTGGTTTAATGTTTGCCCTTCCCTTTTTTCTTATCTTACCAATCGTTACGGACCATAGGCATTCCGGCTCATGATAGGCTTTCCACCACCAACGGAGAAGGAGAGCAATGTTCGTCAGGTTTAAATTTGAGACTCCGAGGCCCCCATGGGTCAATGGCAAGCAAACCGTGGTCCAATTTGTCAATGAAATGCCTCGTTCTGACCCCCCGTTTTTTCCCCATAGAAATGATCTACGGATCCTATCGATTCTGTCAATAACCCATTGCGGCAGTTGGAAACACGTCATGTAATAAATCGGCATTGCCGACAATACTGACCTCACTAACTGTAGGCGGCCTCCTCGCGACAAAAGTTTTCCTTTCCATCCGCCCAGTTTGCGCTCTATTTTTTCAATCAATGGCACATACATTGCTTTGGTCGGTTTTTTCACCGTCAAGGGCATACCCAAATAGATTACCGGGAATTGCGTTCTAGCGCATCCCAACACCCTCTGTATGCATGCAATATGTTCTTCGGAGCTGTTTAATGGTATAAACGTACTCTTGTTATAATTAATCCGAAGGCCCGATATGGATGTGAATAATCGCATGATAAGCTTTAGGGAAATGAGTGAGGTAATATCTGAAGATACAATGAGAGCTGTATCGTCTGCATATTGCAATGCAAGAATTGCGGCATCTATTTTCCTTGTGAGTTTCCGGGGCAGAATTTGATTAATCGATTTGACCATCTGTTGGAAGACATCTACTGCTATGTCAAAGAGCATTGGCGAAAGGGGGTCGCCCTGCCTCAAGCCCCTCTTATGCGTGAAAAATGCCGTCGAGTCCCCATTAATGAGCACTCTCGATTTGGCCGTGCCCAGTAGAGCTTTAATCCATCCAATCCATATAGACGGAAAGCCCCTGGCCTCTAGTACCGCAAGAAGGAAATCCCATTCAATTGAATCAAAGGCCTTTGCAAAATCCAATTTGATAAATACCGCTTCCTTTTTGGAGACCGAGATGTGTTGCAAAATTTCTCTCGTGGCGACAAAGTTCTCGGTAATTTGTCTTCCCTTTATGAAAGCGGTTTGGAATGGCGAGATTAATTCCCGTAAGGAATGGCCCAATCTATTCGCCATGATCTTGGAGATGAGTTTCGGCACTATGCTAATGATGCTTATAGGTCTGAAGTCACCCACTTTTCTTGGTTCTTCAATTTTTGGGATCATAACAACATTTGCAAGGTTTATGGCCGATAACTCAATTTGGTTGTTAAAAAATCCCCAAATAATACTACATATTTCACCTTTCAAACTTGGCCAGTAGGATTTAAGGAACTCGTTCGGGATGCCATCCGGACCCGACGCCTTGTTATTTGCCAGACCCCTAACTGCTATCTCAATTTCTGCCTCTGTAACCGGCATTGCCAGATGTTGAAGATTCGGGTTTGATTGGTATAACACTGTCGGGTTGAAGGGCATGACCCGAACCGATTGGCCAAGAGTTGCATGCATTTGTTGGAAAAAAAGGTTTTGGATATCACCTTGATTCGTAACCTGGTGGCCTTCATGATTAATATGCAGCACCGAATTTCTTCTCAATCTTGACGAGGCAAACGCGTGAAAGAATCGGGTATTGCGGTCTCCCTGAGATAGCCACTTGCACCTTGCTCGTTGTCTCCATTTTTGTTCAATGTTGTTGGCTAATTCGAAAGCTTTTGCCTTGATTCTCAGCCGTAGCCTAAATTCATGCCCCGCCAAAGCTCTGTGTTCTTCAATCCTATCAAAAAAAAGAGTTGCCTTCTTGCAATTTATTAGTTGTTTTTCCATTATTGAGAAATCATGATGATGCCATTGTGCCAATTCCTTGTGAAGTGTTGCTGTTTTTTTCAAGAAATTTTTCAAGCTGAGCTGTGGGGTAACAATTTCGCCCCTCCACAAGTGTTGGACCAGCTGCCTTGGGGTATCATAATTCAACCAAAAAGTCTCAAATTTTGGGGCTTTAGTACGGGTTGCTCTATTCTTGCAAGTGAGGATTAATGGAGCATGGTCGGAGACAACCATTTCCAGTGCTTCTAATTGGATTACCGGGTAGATGAGTTGCCAATCGGTCGATGCGAACACTCGATCAATTTTAGAAAAGGTCGGGCACGGTCTTTTATTGGACCATGTGTATAGTCTATTTTTTAATTGCATATCCACCAATCCCGCATCTCGAACAAAGTCATTAAAGAGATCCATTAGTTGCAAACCTCGTAGGTCACCCGACCTATCAACAAGCCATCTCACTAGATTGAAGTCCCCGGCCAAGATCCACGGGTCCTTGGCTAGCCCGGCCACTACATGAAGTTCTTCTATAAACGCCGGCTTATCCTCGTCCACACTAGGACCGTAGACATTCGTGATCAAATATTTCACACCCGTGTTAATGTGTTTGAGTAACACTGTCAAGGTATGCACCGTTGACCAACACACTTCTAATTGCAGAGATCTCCTCCAAGCAATAATAATACCTCCTCTTGTGTTGAAGGCTTTGTTGAAGGCCACATTTGAATCAAAGTAAGACGGTAAAAAACTCGACACATAATACAAATCTACTTCATTTAGCTTAGTTTCCTGAATTAAACATACATCACATCTATTTGTTCTTATTACATCTCTTACTACGTTGCACTTCTCTAAATTCCCCAAACCTCTGACATTCCAAGACAAAATTTTGATTTTTTATAATTCATGTTAACAATCAGCAACCATCAACATAATACACAGAAAGATATCAGATCTGGCCTCTAGCACACCATCTCTGACTCCGATTCATCATCAGTGTCTATAGTGAACCGAGCATCACTCTGCCTAATTTCCTCTTGTGTTGGCTCAGCCGTTGTTGGCGTGGTACTGGGGTCCGAACTCTGAAGCTCCAGCTGTCTGTCAGCATTATCCTCTGCCAAGGCCTGGAAGACATTTTCTGTAGTTACCCCACACAGTGCCGCAATTTGCTCTCCATGGGACTGCTGGATCTGCACTTGAAGATGGCCTGAAGGGCTGAAAGATATTTCTGCCAATGGGGGAGTTGATTGGTTAAGTTCCGGAATTGTTCCAGTTGGGCTTTCATTAGCCTCATTCGGTCTTGGATCTAGCATATAACTCTCTTGGGCCAATTGTGAATCAGCCAAATTTGGGCCTGTTAAGTTGGATTTAGCACCCAATTGAGGTTCGGCGCTGGCAGATGGGATATTTGAACCGAAAGTTGGTTCTCCTATAGGAGTGGACTTTGATAGAAGTGGGTGAGGGATCTCTTGTGGCAGTTTTTTGGGGCGGATCCATTGATTTACCCGAGCCCCTCTCTTGAGGTGACCCGCTGCCGAATAGCTTGTAGATGGTTTAGCTGAGCCGCGGCCAAGCATGCCTCTGACTCTGATTTGTTTCAGCGCATTATTGCCATGCCTCGTGACCAGCTGTACCGGTTTGCTTCTCCGCCTGATTTGCTGTGACTCGCTTGTGTGAGTACCAAGGGGATTTCCTTCATGCAGGCCATTCAGATTGCCACATCCCATCCCTATTCTTGGGTCTGCTGCCTCAGTTTCCTCATTTGCACCACGGCAAACAGTACCTTGTACTGACTTGGACGCAGAGGTTACTTCTATTCTTTTGTCCTTACTGTCGCGTGTTCCCTGTGCCATACTAGGAGGGACAGTCCTATGAGCCACACTAGAAGGATAGGCCACATTTTCTAGTATATTCGATCTGCTATCCCTAGGTAATGTGTCAATTGGTGTGGCAACTAATGGGATCTGCAATTCTTGATTCGTTATTGGGGGAGCCTGTGTAGCCCGAACCTCTTCTTCCTGATCTTCTGTGGCATGCATGAGATCCTTGAGTGTTGCAATGGATAGTTCAGCCATGTTGCTGTCGCCGGTAAGTACGGCCAGAACCTCAGGCGGTATGTTGTTGGGGTTAACACCCTTGCAGAGCTCCCGGAGTACTCTTCTAGAGCAGGCAATAGGTTCGGAATCATCATGGCGTGCCGGCAAGGTTTCGAGATAAGCTTCCGTAGACTGGGAAGGATGAGGAGGGGGAGGGGGAGGTCTGGTGAGTTTAGGTGGTATACACGGGAAGTCTGAGGTCTCATAAATGGCCCCTTGCTGCCATTTAAGTGGCCGGACTCGAACCATATGTTCAACACCACCCACGACCAGGCCCATGGTTAGCGGAATTCTCTGCAAGTTATCTGTGGCTATAGCAATTCTCCTAGCAATGAAGTTGGTTGCTTGCTCAGAGGCTACTGTGCCTAGGAAGAGACCGAAATGTGAAATTGCCTTGCCAATCTTCTTTTCGTCCCATAAATGCATGGGGATGCCAATAAGGTCCAGCAAAACCTTGAACCGGGGAAGTACGACGTTTGCCTTGTGTGTTTGGGACCAATGCTCGAAGGTAAAGCCTTCGTCCCAGAGAGCGCTTGAGGTAGCTTTGACAAAGGTGCTGACGGCCAACCCTCGGGGCAGCTGGATTAGGAATTTGTCTTGCGACAATTGTGCTACCCGTAGTTCCTCTTCACGTACCAAACCTGTTTCAACTGCATAGGCAACTACTTGGTGCACCTCCAAGGCAAACCGGCCGTGTTCCCCATTGAGCACGACAGCACGCTGAAGTTTCTCAATTTCTGCATAGTGATCATTATCACGTTCAATGAAGCACATGGTTTTGGCAGGTCTTCCTTCAGGCATCTCTGGTGGCGGCGGAATATCTCCCACCAATAGCTCATCAAAGAGAGGCTCAGTATGTTGTGGGTGAGGTTGATGTGGTTTTGGAAAATACGGTGGAGCTGCTGGGTTAAGGTCTGTGATCGGACAATGTCGAGCCGTGTGTCCCGGTGTCCAACATTTCCCGCAACACTTGGGGTTGCGACACTTGGAGGAGGTGTGACCGAGCCTGCAGCAGTTAAAGCAGCGGCCCCACCACTCTGGGTATGATGGCAGTGGGGGGAACCGCAATTTAGTGGGGCTATGCGGGGAGTAGTAGTATCTCGGAGATGTAGAAGAAGCGGGAGAGACTGGCCGCGAGTTGGTCGGGGAGGAGGCATCTGAGTTTGAGCTAGCTGAACCCCTGCTTGACGGAGGAGAATTCTGGACGACCTGAGCGTAGGAACGTGTTCCTTGGAATGGCTTATATGGCCGGACCTTGGAGTTTCTATCATCGGTGGGGGTTCTCCAGTGATCAGGGTACCGTCTGCGTCGCTTGACTTCTTGCCATTCACCATCTCCGGCCATGTTGCTACACACCTGGGAGTCGCCTGGGGAGTCGCCTAAAGTCGCCTCAAAGTCTGCCCTCTCTCTCTCTCTCTATCTCTAGTCCCCATCAAGACCAAGTTTCTATTTTACGTTCAGGTTTTTTTGAATTGGTTTCTATTTTACAGTATTGGTTTCATCAGGGTAGGCCGTATGTCTGATCTTGATATCGTTAAAAGACCGATCCTGATTAGACTTTTTGTACTATTGCCAACTGATAACAAAGTAAAAGGTTACTTTACTTATTGTCCATAATAATTAATTACTTTTTGAATGCATATGCAGGGTTGCTTAGAGGAAATATATCAAGTATCAACCTCCCTGAACTTAATTGTAAGTGACACAATTAATAAGCTGTCAGTTGTTTTCAAACTCTGTTGTATACTTCAATTTTCTATAAAATATATATGGATTAAGTTCCAATCTTGTGAAATATGAGGATTGTTGCATTCTTGAGGCAATCCCATCTTATATTGAAGAAATTAAAAAGTTGAAGCAACTGTCAGTTTGTTTCTCTTTTTCTATTTCGTCATTTTCCTCTTTTGTCTATGTATATTTCATTATTTACTAATACAGTACATCTGCTGGTACAACATTTGAATTATCAATTGGCTACTAAATATACCCAGTACGAAGTAATCTTTCAATAAAATTTGAATTGCCATGATACAAGAGTGCAAGGGATAGAAGGCAGTGACATGAGGTTGTTTGGCAAATGTAAAACAAATGATGCTTTAATAGGTGTTGGTTATGTCTCAAATTAGCATCAGTATAACCTTAGAGACTAGTCCAGTTACATGTCCTTTGTAATCAAAATACTTGAGGTTACTAGTCCAGTTATAGTAGCACCAACACCAGAAACTATGAAAAGACAATAACAAGAGAGTCCAATATAACTTGCTCTGATTCATTAATTGGCTTTTGTAGATACATACAAACTAGAGGTGGTAATTGGACAAACAGTTGGGTTTGGATTGGGTCACTTTGGCTTCGAGTCAGGTCCTAGGTGCATGCAGTTCCTGCATACCTATCAAACTTGGAAATTTATTCTGATTTTGCTCAATTGGAAGTATATTCATATGCTATGAAAAATATACTGTATATATTCAGATTTGAGCAATGGAAAATTGAGAGAAGCCTTAAAGTGACAGTAACTTAGAATGCTTTTTTGAATGCTTGCACTAAATGTGCTGAATGTCCTTGTTGTGCACAGTTTAATTAATTTCTTGAATATTATAATGTATACAAATGCGATTGCTGTACTTATACAAATGGATTGCTGTACTTAATACAAATCGATTGTGCATAGTTTAATTGCTGTCCTTGTTGTATACTTAATTAACATTTTCTAGCTTCAATTGAGATAAAAGTATCAGCAACAATTAATATTTTTCATGAAGGTGTAGGGTTAACAGCTTATATAATGTAATAAAAATTGAGAAAAAGAAAAATAACAATTGGAAAAAAGAAAAATAACAAAAAAAAAAAAAAAACAATCTTCTGCTACCGATTTTGAACCATCAGAGACCGGCCAATCGGTCTCTGATGATCTTGTGCCACGTCAGCACGCAGCATCAGCGACAGAACAAATCGGTTTCTAAAGGGGTCATCAGAGACCGGCGCCTGACCCTTCAGAGACCGGTGACGTCAGCGAGGTGGTCATCAGCGACGAAGCATTTGCGTCCGAGTCATCTGCTACCGATTTCGGTCATCAGAGACCGGCACACCCATCAGAGACCGGCGAAATACCCTTCAGAGACCGATTTGGCCGGTCTCTGATGGGTCTTTATGCTGTAGTGGATTCAAAACATTTTTATTTTTTTCAATAACACACAAAGAAATATTTTAATTTTTCTTACACCCACAAAAAATCTGTTCTGAAAAATGTTGATCCGGATTATTTGTCACAGTCTTACTAATAAATCAAATTATATATTTATTCCATCTATTTTCAAAGAAATATATAAAATATTTCTAATATTTCAATACAAAAAATAAATAAATTATAAACATTTCTATGTAATTAAAAAAATAATAAGAAAAACTTAATACCGTAAACTTAATTACGGTTTCACTAAAAAAAATCTAAACCGCAAAATAATTTTGCGGTTTTAGGTCTAATTTCTGCACACAAAAAAAAAAAATTGTGATTTGGACAGATTTCGAAATTTCTCAATATGAGGTGTAGATTTTGAAATTTTTTTTTTTTTTTTTGAATATTAATAACAAATTAACTTATCACTGAATCTTCGTTTTGTCAATAATTCTCTTGACTAACAATACAGAAGCGGCAAGAAAAAAGAAATAACCAGCAGGAAAAAGACCTGTTTCTTTGATTATTTGACGAAAGGGAGAATGAGCTACTTGATTAATTAGCTAGGCATTGGAAAAGAAAAAAACGATAGCTCTATTTAACGCTTAAAAGTTGAGTGACCAAACTGTAGATTAGAAATTGAGGAGGCTTCAAATGTCTTTATTTTTAGTGGCTCCATCATTATTTTTTAAAATTTTAATAATTCAAAATTTAAAACTTAAAAGTCAAAATAAAACCGTTAGATGTGATAAATGTTATTTTCTCTATGTGCTCATAAAAATTATCACATTTTAATTTTGTTTTTAAAAAATTAACGTCTATAAATTATTCACATTAGTACGTTTTTTACAAGTTCTTGATGACAACCAAAATAAAATTGAAATGTCATAATTTTTACACGTGCATAGATAAATTGATGTAGATCATGTTCAACGATTTTATTTTGACTTTGAAGTTTTAAATTTTCAGTTATTAGAATTTTTCAAAATAGAGATATGATAGAGGCACAAAAAATGAAGGCATTTGAACCCTCTTAGAAATAATAAAGTAGTTCGATAGAAATTTCCAAGCAATTAATACAGTAGCTACTAGCTCCGATATTTTTATTAAAACCCCCAAAAAAAACAAATTATCAAATCTGCTCCCACTTCAAAATTATAATTATTTCTACCCTAACCGCCCGTGGACTGGGCGGTCCACTTTTCCCACCAGACCGCCCAGCCACTGGGCGGTCCACTACCACGAGCTGACCGCCCAGCAGCTGGGCGGTCCGCTATAAAACCCTATAAAAGGGGTTTTTCTCTCTCCAGATGAGCACAGTATTCATTCCTCCACACAGAAATTTTCCAGAACCGAATGAGAGAATTTTGAGGCGATTTTGAGGCGATTGAGCACAGTAATTTCAGCACAGTAATTCCAGCACAGTAAGTCCAGCACAGTAATTTCTGCACAGTAATTTCAGCACAGTAATACCAGCACAGTAATTCCAGCACAGTATGTCCAGCACAGTAAGTCCAGCACAGTGATTCCCGCACAGTGATTCCAGCACAGTGATTCCCGCACAGTGATTCCAGCACAGTATTTCCAGAACAGTATTTCCAGAACAGTATTTCCATAACAGTAATTCCAGAACAGAAATATGTTGGTTGCACTGTATGTGGGCGGGAAGTTTACCCGGGGTGCGGAGGGAGCACAGTACACTAAGGAAGCAGCATACGGCTTCGAGGTAAATGCAAATACCTCATTTGTTGAACTGAAGGGTATTGTGTATGAAAAGATCGGTGTGAACCCCAACCGGTGTGATATAGATTTAGCTACCCGGATTAACACAGTAAGAGGTGGTAGACCTTACTATACCCGGTATCCAATAACAGATGAGTCGTTATGGAGGAGTGTTTACAACACTTTTGAGTCACAGGGGGTAATGGTAATGGACTTATATTCCAGGAGAGTTCAGCGTGAACCCGGGGTTGGAACATCTAGGGAAAATAGAGGTTATGATCACTCGGGTTATGACAACCCGCGTCACTCGAGTTATGACAGCTCGAGTTATGAGCACTCGGGTTATGACAACTCGGGTCATGAGCACTCGAGGTATGGCAACCCCCGCCACTCTAGTTATGACAACTCGGGTCACTACAGTTATGACAACCCCGGCCCCTCGAGGTATGACAACCCCCGTCACTCGAGTTATGAACCGCCCGTATCACCCGTTTATGAGAATTATGTACCTGATTTTACCACCGATCTACCACCACCACCACCACCTCCTCCTGAAACCCCAATCCAACCCAGATTTCCATCTGTACCACCATCAATACCTTTAGTGTCACCCATTGCTACCCGGAGAGACCTTGACCTTGATGCTGAGCTCGATGCCGTACCACAAAGAAATTTGGAAACAGGTGACGAATGGGAAGGGGATTGGAATTCTGATCACGAGTCAGAAGGTGATAGAGATTATTTACCTAAGGAAGACAGATTTCCGATTAGAGGTCGGACAGATAGGCATCCGTGCCCCACATTCAACGATACCACTGCTTTTGAAGAGGCAGACATCTCATTTTTTGGGCCTCGTGTCAGGTACAGTCAAGAGCTTGCTCCGCAGCAGATTTACACCAACATAGATGAACTTGTGAAGAAAATACATGAGGTCCATGTTCACGGCAACTGGGAGTGCCGAGAGGAAAAAAGGGACCGAAGAAGGTTGGTAATTGTTTGTAAAGACGGAGTGCATTGCCACTTCCGTCTATATGCAACCCCTGTGGGTAAGGGCGAGGCATGGATTATTAAGAAGTGTGAACCACCTCACACATGCAAGGCTGCGTCATCAAGGAAAGACCATGCAAATCTTACGGCTTCACTTATTGCCGATGTAATTGAGAATGACATTAAGGAGGACCCATCGATGAGCCTCAAGGAGGTCGGTAGAGCTGTCAGACGGGTTTACAAGCATGTCGTCCCAAAATACAACAGGTTGTGGAGAGGGCGTGAACTTGCGATTTGCCGAATGTTCGGTAGCTGGCATGGTTCATACAGCTTGCTTGCACCATTGCTGCAGGCCATAGCAAGTACAAATCCCGGCACTGTCTTTGAATGTTGGAATATAGGCGTACCGGATGTCGACAACGCGTTACAATTCAAGGCCATAGCATGGGCGTTCGGTCCATGTATTCAAGCTGTGCCATACATTAGACCGGTCATCAGTGTGGATGCATGCTTCCTGTCTGGCCGTCACGACGGGAGACTGCTGATCGCATGTGCATATGATGCTGAAAACCAGTTGTTGCCTTTGGCCTTTGCAATTGTTGAGCAGGAGGACGGGGAAAACTGGGGATTTTTCATGAGCTTCGTAAGAAGACGGGTGGTTGGCGACCGGTTCTTTTGTGTCATATCAGACCAGCACAAAGGAATCAAATATGTTTTTGATCGCCCAGATTTCGGGTGGTCGACAGCGAACGGCGATTGTGTGCACAGGCTGTGTATGCAACATGTTACAGAAAACCTACACAAGAACTGCGGATCTGGAAAATGGGTTGCAGATACATTCAGAATTGGTTGCAAGAAGAAGAAGCCGAGAAGGGTGGAAGAGATGTTCAAAGATTTTTCCAAGGTATGTATATATGAATTATTTGTTGACTTATATTTTTTGAATTATTTAATCAAACGTTTTCTCAAGGTGGGAAAAAATTTGTACTTACTCAAGGTGGGAATTTTGTACTTACATTTTGCAGATATTTTCTGACTTATATATGAATTATTTAATCAAACGTTTTATTTGCAGTACTGTCCAAAGGCAAATTTGTACTTACTCAAGGTGGGAAAAAATAATCCCGCCGATCTGGCTGAGCCACCTCGATATGAGAAGATATTGCAAGCCCGTGATGGAGGTTTCCGATGGGGAATTATGACCACAAATGGGTCTGAGTCCTTAAATGCTGTTTTCAAGCAGAGCCGGCAGTTGCCCGTGGCAGCAATTGTGGAGGACACCTTCTACAAGTTAAATGCATGGTTTGTTGCACGGCGTGCTAAAGCCCTCGAATTACTGTCAAGGTATGTATATTTTTATTCAGAGATTTTGCTAAGGTATGTATATTTTTATTTGTTGACTTATATTTTCTGAATTACTGTCCAGGAATCAAACGTTTTCAACAAGGGTGGAGGGAAAACTAAGGAAACATAGGGAGAAAGGTGCAGCTATGAGAGTTGTCCCGTACGGGGATAACCAAATGGAATTCGAAGTGCACTGTCCAGATGAGTTTGCTCCAACCGGCCGTAGACCGGATGGGACTATGGAGTTTGTGAAAAGGATGTTCAAGTATGTTGTTATTTTTGCACCTGACAATACTGTAACATGCACTTGCCAAGGAATCCAGTTGGCCCACATACCTTGTTCTCATGTTATGGCGGTGTGCCAAGAGAGAAACTTCTCTGAGGATGATTATGTCGCTGACATGTACCGGACCGATTACCTTGCGAGTACTTGGGGTGCATCTTTCCATCCTTATCCCAACCAGTATCAGTGGCCGCCCTATGTTGGTGATAAAGTCTATCCCGCAAGCGGGTGGATCAGAAAAGGAAGAAGACCCCACAAGCGTCAAGTAATGACCATGGACGAGATGGAAGGTAGGCGAATGGGACATCAGGCCCGCCGTTCAACAACTGACAGGCAGCGAGCAGGTACGGTTAATTTTATTTATTTACTTATATTTTATTTGTTTACTTATATTTTATTTTGATTTTATTTCAACTGGAATTCAATGCAGATGCCATTAACGAAGCCAACGAAAGAGAAAATGCTAGAGTTGTTGCTGAGGCTACCGGTAGTAGCCACCGCAGTCATGAAAGCCCAGGAACCGGTAGTAGCCATGGAGAGACATCCGGTAGTGCCGCACAACCAGCTGAACCCAGACCCAGACGTCGTATTTTGAGTTTGTTCGGCCGTCGTCGCTGATTACCAAGTTTTGTTAACTCTAGTTATGAAATATTTTAGATGTATATTGTGAACTATTTTAGATGTATATTGTGAACCCTAGTTATGAACTATTCTAATTGGTAGTTTGTTATTTTTATTACTTAATTACGTATACAAAAACTAACAACATAAAACATAAACAAACACAAAACTAATGAAATAAAGTCTACGACATAAATTCCTAAAAATTCTACAACATAAATTCTTAAAAAATCTACTTCTTACAACGAGCCTTGAAAGTGCAAGGCACAAAGTCATCATCAGAGTTTGCCTGATCTGGATCAGTCACAGCAGACGAAGTGGTAGCCTTACCAGTACACGGAACAAACTTATCGTCCGATGCTGGAGGCTCTGGATCAACTTTCTTCTTTTTCAAACCAAAGCCGTAGGGGTTTTCCACAAAGTCATCGTCTGAAATTTCATACTGAACATGTCGTTTCTTCCATTCCTCCAGCTTACATGTCTCACAATTAAAAAAATCACGACATATTTGACACTTGTATTTTTTTCCTCATTTTTACCTCGATCACTAATTGACCCTCCTCTCGCTACGCCACGATCTCGGTTGCTCGCTTTCTTACCTCCACTGTTACTGTTCATCGCCTCAAAATCGCCTCAAAATCCTCTCATTCGGTTCTGGAAAATTTCTGGTGTGGAGGAATGAATACTGTGCTCATCTGGAGAGAGAAAAACCCCTTTTATAGGGTTTTATAGCGGACCGCCCAGCAGCTGGGCGGTCATCTCGTGGTAGTGGACCGCCCAGTGGCTGGGCGGTCTGGTGGGAAAAGTGGACCGCCCAGTCCACGGGCGGTTAGGGTAGAAATAATTATAATTTTGAAGTGGGAGCAGATTTGATAATTTGTTTTTTTTTGGGGGTTTTAATAAAAATATCGGCTACTAGCTAGTGTGTGGTCTGGTCACGTGAGAAATATTGTTTGACTCAATATTTATATGACCACATGTGAGAAATCTCTTGGTCCAATATTTAATAAGACTTCAACCATCAAATGGAAAGTTACAACAAATTCAACAATTATTAGTGTGTACTAACTCAACCGTTAGTTATTAACTTGTTATTTTTTTTATTAAATGTTCTGGTAAATTAAGATGTTATTTTTTAAGAATTGAACAGACGTGAACTCGTGTCATCATATTAAGTTTGTAGTTCACATAATCAACATAATAAGATAACAATATAATGAAAATGCATAATAAATGATTTAATATAAAAAATTTGCAGAGCGCTCCGACGAATAATAAAATAATGTAATCCAAATGCATAATGAATAATTTGCTTTGAATATATAAATTATAAAGAACTTCGGGCATAGCTTCAATGAACTTCAACAAAGCTCCGACGACGAACTTTCGACAGACACTCAAAATTAAAAAAATAAGTAATCAATTTAAATAATAAAACAAAGGAATCAAAGCAAATAATAGAAAACTTGAAATAAATAATAACATCGGAGGAGCTTTGACAAACTTCTATCAACAATAATGTGAATAATAAAGCACAACAAATATTGAATAAAAAAGTAATCAACACAAAATAAAATAAATCAATTAAAAGAATAACAAAACAAGTAATATATCATATTTTTAATGATGAAAAATTAATGTATTAAAATTAACTGATATTTTTTTTTACCGTCTGACTTGTACTAAATGAATCTGAAAATTTACAAAATTTGCATGTAATTGTTGAGTTATGGAGACAGATGTGAGTAGAACTAGGGTGCTCCTAAGCTCACCAAGCCCTTCGTGAGCGTGACTCTAAAACCTATCGAATTGACTTCAAACGACATTTTCAAACCGTTAGATGTTCAATCTATATTAAAATGTGCTTGGAGACCAAATTTTACATTTTTTTGAATTTTTTTACTATTTATTAAGATGGTTTGAAAATCGCTGTTTTCCAATGGTGCATAATTTTAATAAAAACAGCGATTTTCAAACCATCTTAATAAATAGTAAAAAAATTCCAAAAAATGTAAAATTTGGTCTCCAAGCACATTTTAATATAGATTGAACATCTAACGGTTTGAAAATGTCGTTTGAAGTCAATTTGATAGGTTTTAGAGTCGCGCTCACGGAAAAGCTTGGTGAGCTTAGGAGCACCCTAGTTCTACTCGACAGATGTTGGGCCAAAGGTTGTATCATGGAGGTCATGGAATGATTGTTACCGAAATTTTTATTTCTAACATTTAAAAAAAAAAAAAAATCAAATAACCATCGTTTGGTGGGATTTCGAATTCTAACATGGCCGCACCGGCATTCTGCGAACCCAAATGCTGAGGACCGCACAGACATTCTGCGGACCCATTTTTTATTTTTTTTTATTTTACCAACAACATATCTCAAATTTTTTGTTTGTTAATATATTTTAGTTTTCTAGAAATGCGGGAGGCACCAGCGAATCTGAACTTTTTTGTTTTTTAATACCTTTGGTTTTCTAGGAATGTGTGCACATCTGAAAGTTTGAAAACGGAGGAAAAAAAAACTGGGTCCGCAGAATGGTTGTGCGGACTCATTTAGGGGTCCGCACCGGTATTCTGCGGCCTCGCTGAAATGGGTCTGCAGAATACCGGTGCGGCCGTGCTAGAATTCGAATTTCCACCAAACGATGGTTATTTGGTTTATTTTTTTTTTTGAAAATGTTATAAATAAAAGTTTCGGTTGAAATTATTTGCTCCTGTTGGAGAGTTTGTTTTTAGTTTTGAATGAATGTTGAATCACTTCAATAGTTCAATTGGACTTTTGACGAAGAAGTTATGGTTGAAAGAGGAGAAGTTATGGTTGAAAGAGGAGGCAGTGCATCCTACAAGTGCGGGTCAGTGTTCTCGACGGTCACTAAAGTACTAAATGATTCGCTGGTGTTTATTTTTAACAGTTTTCTTTGTCTGTGTTGCTATATTGAGCAGGATATGATTGTAACTTTTTTAAGGGTCTATAGTTATTTTATGCAAGATTAATTGTGGACTACTTTCTATGCTATTTTATAATAGTTAGTAAGATTTTTGTGTTATAAAAAAATATATTCGAGGGCGGTTAATAGCATTAGAGCAGCTCATATATTGTAGTGCATGGACAACAACTCAAGGCGTAACTCTTGGTGGAAAAGTTGGAAGAGACGAGAAATAATTATAATTATTAGTGTGAACTGATTCAAATCCCACAACTAAAAAACACACTAAGCATACACTCTATATTATATACGGTTTCTCAAAATTTCTATTAAATCTATGTACAAATAAAAAAAAAATTATTTCAAAAATTTACTCCAACATTCATATACGATTTTTAATAAATAAAAAACTGTATATAAATGTACTTCAATATTCATACACAGATTTTTAATAAAGAACTGTGCTCTAGCAACTTTTTTGATGAATGATTCAACAATTGTACACGATTTTACTGTACGATCAGTGTGTGATAACAGAAATACAAATTTTTCCAAATCATCGATTCGTGCTTTCATGTTATAATGCATCTCTATCTATTTTTTCCAAATCATTTCTCTCATTTCTAAAGCATATCTTCTATGTATATGTATTTCTCCGAGGCACCTCTTCTAATTAAACAAGTGATGTTAGGGCGAGAGGTAAGGCAAGAGAGGCGATTTCTTTATGGAGAAGGCGATCTCTGACGAAGAAATTTCAAACGAACATAACTCGAAGCTCGGGTGTCCGATTTCAGCATTTTACAACTTTTCGAAAAGCTCTCGAGGATTTTGATTAAGTTTTTTCGTTCTAATTCTTCATTTTTTACTCCTTTACCATATTTTTTCTTAGACATTGTTCATGAAAATGTATAAAGTCTCAGATCTAGAGTTTTGTTGTATTTTATATATTTTTAGTTAGAATATTATCATGTAACTAATAATATTTATTAGTGATATAATTGTAAATGTTGTTTATATCGGTAAATGTAGTGTTTTTGGAATGTTTTATTTTAAATTCATAGTTTTTTGAAATTTAGTTTAGTGTTTTAGTATTCATATCTAGAGTTTCATTGGATTTTTTTAAAATATGAATTATACACGGTTTTTTAATAAAAAAAAATGTGTAGGATAAGGGTTTTCATAAAATTAAAGTTTTACTTTAAAAACCGTGTATGATGTGTTTTTAGCGAAAAAATATGAATTATATACGATGGTTTTTAATAAAAAACCGTGTAGGATAAAGGATTTTCTTTTAATAAAATAATAAAAAATATATGAATTATGCACACGGTTTTACTTTAAAAACCGTGTATGATGTGTTTGGCGAAAAAAACGGCAAAATTTTTGAAAAAACATGCACGGTTTCAGAACCGTGTACAATTTACCGTTCCTATTATACATGACTCCCGCAGATACGGTTGCAAAACCGTATTTAAGCCAATTTTTCAATCATGTTTGGAAGCATTTTATGTAGTAGTGCCAGCTTACAAATTAATTACATACTTAGCGTAACTACTCAAGAGAAGCACAAGTACGATTGCCATAGTCCAATTTTACCAAGTCCCAAGTCATTGGCACTCATCAGATCTTGGGTTTACATGAATTTTAAAATAACTACTAAACACCTATGATGGAGTAGAAAGTGTCTCTAAAGATAATGCAACACAAATTAGGGGTGCAAACAGATCGGATATTATCCTACTGTATTAGCATTCGTATCCGAAAATTAGATACGGATTCCGATATCTGGATATCCGTGTGGATACGGATACGAATGGTTTTGAATTTTAATTATCCGTATCCGAATAGTAAATAAATACCATATAATTTACTATAGGTTATGAAAATATTTATATATATATATATATATATAGAGAGAGAGAGAGAGATGGGCTATTGTACTTCGCGAAGTAAAACCCATGTTTACTTCACGCTCATATTTTCATTTTAAAAATCTAAACAACCGATCCGAACCGTTCAACATGTTCTAAATATTGAAATGTGCTTGGAGACTAAATTTTACATTTTTTGGAATTTTTTTACTATTTATTAAGCCACTTTGAAAATCGCTGATCCACTAAAAACAGTAAAATTTTCTGGACCACCGGATCAGCGATTTTCAAAGTGGCTTAATAAATAGTAAAAAAATTCCAAAAAATGTAAAATTTAGTCTCCAAGCACATTTCAATATTTAGAACATGTTGAACGGTTCGGATCGATTGTTTGGATTTTCAAAATGACGAATATGGCCTGAAGTAAACGGGGGTTTTACTTCGCGAAGTACAATAGCCCATCTATATATATATTATATATATATATATATATATATATATAGAGAGAGAGAGAGAGAGAGAGAGAGAGAGAGAGAGAATGGCTAATATACAAACGTTTGTTCTTGGGCTCAGGAACAAACAATTTGGTTCTCCGATTTTCAAAGTCCAAACAACAAATTTAAACCGTTAGATGTTCAATCTATATTAAAATCTACTTGGAGACCAAATTTTTTATTTTTTGGAATTTTTTTACTATTTATTAAGCTAGTTTGAAAACCGTTGTTTTTATTAAATTTCTGCAGCATTGAAAAACAGCGGTTTTCAAACCAGCTTAATAAATAGTAAAAAAATTCCAAAAAATATAAAATTTGGTCTCCAAATAGATTTTAATATAGATTGAACATCTAACGGTTTAGATTTGTTGTTTGGACTTTGAAAATCGGAGAACCAAATCGTTTGTTCCTGAGCCCAGGAACAAACGTTTGTATATTAGCCATTCTCTCTCTCTCTCTCTCTCTCTCTCTCTATATATATATATATATATATATATATATATATACACACACACACGGATATCCAATATCCAATTCGTATCTGTATGTATCCGTCTAATATCCGATCCGTATTCGTATCCGAAAATTAAAAACAGATACAAATATGATTTTACCACTATCCGATCCGTTTGCACCCCTAGCACAAATGGTTGTTTATTCTCACTCGTGCCAAGATCAACCCAACGTTCATAAAAATTATTATCGCGAACCGGCCGTGATGGGGAACCCCATGTGCAATCCGCCACAATCACCTATCCAGCAATCCTGGGCGCACGAGCCTCTTTAAATTGACGGCACAATTCGAATCTGACGGTTCAGATCTAAATTCAAAAATTGAGTTAATTACTTTGGGAGATCCAAACTAAAAATCCAGTAAGACCTGTCTCCCATTACGAAATTAACAATTCAAAACTTTTCTCATCCATTTCCTCAACCGTTAGGCATCCATTTTCTGTTGATAAATACAAAAAATGTTCTATTAAGTTTCTCAAAAAAAGAAAATACAAGATGTTCTGAGGGTGCGTGATGGTTGTGACCGTCATTGAATGCTATACATTAAAGAAAAAGCACAAAATTTGCCTTGATTATACATTGTAAGGAAATAAATCTGTTGTTATTCCAAAGGAATAACTTGAACTTGTTATTGTGATCTCAACCGTTAATTTTTGTTGAGATTTATATGTGAAAAAGTTATTTTGTTGAGATTAACGCATACAAAAATTTAAACGGTTTAGATCGGAATAATATGAACAGGACATTTATTTTCCATTGATAGTAATAATTGCAGTATCAAAAGTTTATTTTACAATAATAGTAGGGATTTTCTTTTAAAAACGTAATTAAAATAATTAATTTTAAAAAAAGAACTTGATTACCGAATTTTTTACAAAAACAGTAAAAACCTAAATGCCATTTCGGTTTAAGGGTTTTTTTTTTTTCTACACCGAATTGCCATTTCGGTTTACAGGATTTTCGTGGGGTTGTAGGAACAATGCCACAGAAAATCCATTTTATAGGCTAAACCGAATAGGCATTTCGGTGTGGTGCTTTTTTTAGGCTAAACCGATAGGCATTTCGGTGTAGCTTTTTTTTTTGGCTAAACCGAAATGCCATTTCGGTTTAGCTAAAAAAAAATTCCAAAACCGCCTCGGGGCCTTCTCTTATTCCTTCTTTCCCCTACCCGAGAGAACAAAAAAATCCGAATTTTAACCCCCTCAAATCTTCATCATTTTTTATTCTAATTATATATTTTAGTATAATTTTGAGAGGAGAACAAGAAGAACTTCAGATCTACAAGTTTCGTTAGGTATGTGGTTAAATTTTTTATTTGAAAAAAAATCCAAATTTTATAATTTTTTTCTAGAATTATTTAGTTTAGTTTGTATGTAGAGTAAATTAGTTTTTTTTAGTGTATTGTAGTGTAATTTTGTGTATTGTAGTGTAAATTTAGTATATTGTAGTGTAAATTTTTAATTTGACAAAAAAATCCGAATTTTTTTTTTTTTGTAGAATTATTTAGTTTAGTTTTTATGTAGAGTAAATTAGATTTTTTTTTAGTGTATTGTAGTGTAATTTAGTGTATTGTAATGTAAATAAATTGTATAAATATATCATGTAAATAAATTATATAAATAGTTAGAGTAATTTGAGTAATTTAGAGTAATTTAGTGTATATAAATTGTAAATAAATTTAGTGAAATAAATTTAGTGTAATAAATTTAGTGTAAATAAATTTAGTGTAAATTAATTTAGTATAAATAAATATTTAGTGTAAATAAATTGTATAAATATTTAGTATAAATAAATTGTGTAAATATTAGAGTAATTTAGTGTATAAATTTAGTGTATTTAGTGTAATTTTAGAAATTGTAGAATGTTTTGGTTTGCATGTAGAGTAATCTTGCTCATAATTATTTTTTAAAATAAAAATGTAGAATAATTTAATTTTTTTAGTGTAATTTAGACTTTTTTTAGTATAATTTAACTAATTGTGTTTTTAAATTTTGTATGTAGAGTAAATTAGCTAATGGAATTTTTTATTTGTTAACTAATTGGAGTTTTCTTATGTTGTAATTCTATTTATATTGTAGTGCAAAATGGCTGATGAACAACCTTTGTTGCAATTGCCTAATGAACAACAAAAGATATGGATGGCGAATGCGAAGGTATTTAATACCGGTTTGGATTTAAATTTCGAAATAAACTTGTAAGTCAGGATTAATTTTTGTTGCTATGAAATTATCATTGCAGCCTAATTATGCACTGCGTCCTAGTCCTCGCCAAATGGGCGTTAATTACCAACCTCGGATGAAACAAGGTTTGGTGAATTTATGCTTGTACCAGATGACGGATGTGACTCATTGTCATATTGATAAAGTGTTGATCACTGCGCTCGTCGAGAGGTGGAGGCCCGGACGAATACTTTTCATCTTCCGGTGGGGGAGTGCACAGTTACATTGGAAGATATCAGCTACCTGTGGGGCTTACCTGTTACCGGTAAAATATTTTTTGTTACTAATTTATACTTTTGTTATTAATTTATATTTAATGCAAGTAATTTAGTGTAAGTAAATTCTATAAATATTTAGAGTAATTTAGAGTAATTAGAGTAATTAGTGTAAATAAATTGTAAATAAATTTAGTGCAAATAAATTTCGTGCAAACAAATTTAGTGCAAATAAATTTAGTGTAAATAAATTTAGTGTAAGTAAAATTAGTGTAAATAAATTGTATAATAAATAAATTTAGTTATAAATATCAAGTATATGTTTATCTCTAAAATCTATGTTTACAGGGAAGGCAATTTCTGGACATTCAGATGATAATTGGTCACAATTGATCGAAGATTGCTTAGGACATGAGGTGTACGACGGTAATGAAGACAGTGATGATGAATTTTTTCATTCACAGGTACACAATAGAGGCCTATAAAACGAGTATATTAGGAGATCAAAATACCATATGCGCCTTAAATGGTTGAATGACAACTTTAACGAAGAATTGACTCAACCACTAATTCAAGAAGTTTAAAATTCAGTACCGGAGTGGCATTCTCGAGCACCATATGCCATATCATTTCGTGGTCTATGTTAAACAACTGGTATTTTTCTGCTGAGTCAGGTGGTGCCGTGTTCAAACGTGCGCTGATTGTCAGATCGAACTGGCTAGGGAGCAAACGAATGCCAACATATATCTGTCTTCTTAGCTCATCAAGACTAGTTGAGTTAGTCAGTGCGTCTGTAATTTCGCGTCTGTGGTACACATTTATTAATACTTGAGACATTTCCTGAACAAAAATTTTCACGATCAACCTTCGATAATTTTTAATTTTACAACCAAAAATATGATCATAATTGAAAAAAAAAACTTACTACAATCTTCAGACGAATGCTAGAAGCACAATGGAGGGGCCGATCTGTAATTTGGAAAACTTGAACTATGCATACTGGAGAAATATGAAGGTCTCAGGAAGAAATGAAGTTCTCTGTCTAGGGAAGAAATGATCCAGAGAGGAGAAGGAGGTGATTTGATAGAATTCTGCCTAAACCGAATTGCCATTTCGATTTAAAATTAAAAAAGCCCCTAAATTGAAATGGCAATTCGGTTTAGGCTAAAAAAACCCCTAAATCGAATTGCCATTTCGGTTTAGGATGATTTACGCGCAAGGTTACACAGTTGGAAGTGGGGTTTTGTGAAAATAGGCTAAACCGAAATGGCAATTCGGTGTAGCAAAAAACAAAACCCTTAAACCGAAATGGCATTTCGGTTTTTACTGTTTTTGTAAAAAACTCACTAATCAAGTTGTTTTTTTAAAATTAATTTTTTTAAGTACGTTTTTAAAAAAAAATCCTAATAGTAGCCCTCTTTCTTCTCAAAAAAAATACTAGCCCTCTTAAGAATTTCTGATTCGACTCAACCGATCTGACATGACCGATTCTGGTCTGTAATATATTGTCAGCAATTGGGATAACCAATTATACTGCTACGCGTCTATATAGTATATATAAAATTAAGAGGCAATACCTAATTCATAAATTTGAATGTTTAATGTGATAGCAAGCCATAACGTACCAGTACCTTTTTTTTATCGATTTTGATTTAGATGTCTCGCCAAATGTATAAAAGGAAGTGTGAGTATTTAAAATGTAGAGCGGACAAACCAATAATTAATAATTAATATGAAGAGGAAATGTCAATAATTCACCAAATTTTCTGTTTTTGTATTCTATTATGGTCAGTAATCTCAGAAGTAGGGACGAAAAACCCTGATTCTGAGATTAGAGCATCACATAAAAAAATTGAACTTTTTAGAACTGGCCCCTTAGGTCTGTAGATGAAAAAAATATTATTACATTAATTTTATTACAGAAATATTAATCCATTAATTTTAGTGTTTGTTGGAGATACTTAACAGCTAGGGGTGTTCATTTGGTCCGGTTTAGTCGGTTTTGAACCGAACCGAATCAGTTTGGACCAAACGGTTTGGTTTTTTCAGTTTAATGGTTCGGTTCGGTTTGCTTTTGAAAACCGAATTATAATTTCGGTTCGTTTCGGTTTGGTAATTTTTAAAACCGAAATAACCGAACTGACCAAACTTTTATATATTATGAATTTGGTCTGTACCGCCCCGGTTTATTTCTTAATCAATTGCTTTATATTTTTCGATTTATTTCTTAATATTCCGATTTATTTCTTAATACCCCAGTTTATTTTTTAATATACTTCAGTTTATTATACATTAGTTGCTTTAAATAAAAAAATTAATATATTTTAGTTTGAATTCGAACCGAACAAACCGAAATAAAACTTTGGTTCAGTTCGGTTCGGTTGCAATGCTAAATCGGTTCGGTTCGGTTCTATTTTAGAAACCGAATTATAACTTTGATTTGCTTAATTAGTTCGGTTCGGTTACCGAACCGAACCGATGAACACCAATAACAGCCCCTGTATAAATGGAGACACCTCGGTTGGGGATATTTAGCATTACCATGATTATACCCCCGACCCCAATTCTTTCTCATCTGTTTACCGAACCGAACCGAACCGATGAACACCAATAACAGCCCCTGTATAAATGGAGACACCTCGGTTGGGGATATTTAGCATTACCATGATTATACCCCCGCCCCAATTCTTTCTCATCTGTTTTGGTTCTTTTCTGTTCGTTGAGCCTTTTTTCCTCTTAAGCATGTCCCCGCGCTGCCGCGCATGAGCATGAACAAACATTCACTTAATATTTGAATTTTCGAAAAAAAAATTTGTTTTCTTTATGATCTTTTTACTTAAATATCAATATTTCTGTCTTTTTGTTCTTATCAAAATTTTCAAATGTTACAGTATTATACTATGGATTAATTATTATGAAGAAAACACCAAATATTGCATTTTTCTCATATTTCAAAGTACATCCATATATTCAATTTATATCTATAAAAAAACAAGTATTTTTGTCTCCTAGTTTTAAATCATCCTTGATGGGGGACATATAACCATCAACTCCTAATTAAACAGGAAAACAAATATAAAAAGAAAAACAAAGAAAAAAGAAAAGTAATTTTGTCATGCATCTTTTTTTTATAATGTCACGTAATTTAATTTTCGCCCTCTCAAAGCCTTGACATAACCATCACTTGCTCTCCATGGCTCTTCTTCCTTGTGCCTACCTTCAGCCCTTCAGCAACTTTCCTCAAAAGAAACTTCTGTGGTTTCCCTGTTGCGGTCTTTGGTAACTCTTGCAAGAAAACCACTTTCCTTGGTACCATGTAGTGAGACATCTTATCTCTACAATAGGAGATTATGTCTTCCTCTTCGATTCCTGCCTCATTGGATGCGTACTCCTTCTTTAGCGCAATAAATGCGCATGGCGTCTCACCCCAGCGCGGATGCGGCATGGCCACCACTGCTGCTTCGAGTACCATCGGATGACGGTACAGTGCCGTCTCCACCTCTACACTGCTTATGTTCTCTCCACCTGATATGATTACGTCCTTTGATCGATCTTTTATCTCGATATATCCATCCGGGTGCTTCACCCCGACATCACCGGTTAGAAACCAGCCGTCCTTGAAGGCTTCATCTGTCTCCTTTTTGTTTTTGAAGTAGCCCTTCATTATGCTACTCCCACGAAGGCATATTTCGCCTTGAGTGATGCCGTCACTGGGAACACTTCGCATTGTTTTTTTGTTCTTCACATCAGCACCGGCTAGCGAGAGCGCACAAAGACCTTGTCTGGCCTTCAGCTGAGCACGCTCAGAAGCCGGCAGGTGGTTCCATGCTTCCTGCCACTCGCAAACAAGCGCGGGGCCAGTTGCCTCAGTGAGTCCGTATGCATGAGTGATACGGAACCCAAGACGCTCGATACTTTCCAGTAAAGCAGCAGGTGGAGGGGCACCGCCGGTCAACATGTTAACCGGATGGGTCAACGGACGGCGTTCTGTTGGAGAAGCTTCAAGAAGGACGTTGAAGAGGACAGGGGCACCGCACATGTGGGTCACGCCATAGGAAGAAATGGCGTGATACATGTCCTGGGCTGTTGGTGACCGCATACAAACATTAGTGCCGCCTCGTGCTGCCATACCCCAAGTGAAGGTCCAACCATTGCAATGGAACATCGGTAGGGACCACAAATACACCGGTTGTAGCCCGACACCCCATTGTAGTAGCAGAGTCATAGTGCTCAAATAGGCACCGCGATGGCTATACACCACACCTTTGGGCTCGGAGGTGGTGCCCGAGGTGTAATTGAGTGCAATTGCATCCCACTCGTTGGTGACGGGTACTGGTGGGTAGGCAACCAAATCAGCCGAGGCAAGTACTTGCTCATACTCTAGACCAAATGAAACGCTGTGTTTTGTAGAGGAGACCTCGCCAATCACAACAAGTACCGGATGAGGAGTAGTGAGGACAGATAGTGCCTCGTTGGCCAAAGAGAGCAGCTGGTGATCAACAAAAAGGATCTTCGCTTCAGAGTGGCGGAGAATGCCGGCAATGGCAGAAGCATCTAGGCGGCTGTTGATGGTGTTTAGCACTGCACCGGCCATTGGGACTCCGAAGTGTGACTCGTAGAGCGCTGGGACATTTGGTGCAAGTATGGAGACCTTTACAAGAAATTGTCATTAGACATGTCAGCTACATGATGTATTTGTGAGAGCTAATTAAATTTTTGTACTGATAACAGTTAACGCTTTAAAATAAATAGATTAAAATTTTCCACATCTTTGAGGTTGAGCGTCAACGTATAATTTGCAAATAAATAATTTACCCAACCTTTAAACCAGTATTCAAAAATGTTGTCGCTTACCGCGCGCGTTCAAAATGTCATGCAATAACTTATATGCGGATTTGAATATGCATGTTGTATATATGCATAATACTACATGCAGATCGCATATGCGGATATACAGTCTGCATTTAAGATATGTAGTCCGCATATGCGGTCATGCTAAATAAAGGAAAATATATGTACTGAATTATATAACAGTGCATTAGATGGTAGATTAAGAGACAATAATGTATATATATGCTCACCACATCGTTTTTCTTTATGCCGAAAGACTGCAGCCAGGCAGTGAGGCGAAGGCAGCGGTGATACGTCTGCTTCCAGGTGAATTTTGTGTTGTCATACACGACGGATGTAAGATTGCCGTATGCCGAAGCAGCACGGTGGATGAAGGTGAGTGGGGTAAGTTGAGCAAAGTTAGCATCATTCTTGGGTAGAGAGTTAGCATCCATTTGGTATAGGTTGTTTCTAATTGAACGAAGGACAGAGGAAGCGGAGGGAAGGGAGAGAGAAGTAGGAGATGTGGATATATGCTGGAGCCGGGAGGTGGTTATATATAGATTCGGTTCGGTTGGAGTATTATACTCCATCAAGTACCTAAGGGATACTCTGTTGTATCGAGGGAGTTCCTCTTTATAAGAGGAAATAGCGTAGATAATTTCAGTGTGTGGAGTTTGAACACGGACCGTTGACGCCCAGACCAGACTCTAAGTATCTTTTGTTTTTGTGTTGTGGTTTTCTTTAGAAACAAATCACATGGTGGGAGATGATTTTTTTCTAAATGGACAAAAATGCCCTTCCATTAATATAAAAGACTTACAAGACTAGAACGGTGGTATCGAGATGATTCGATCTGAGGCAGCACTAGCTCATGTTTCACGAGCCTCCTGATTAATATATATGTTTCACGCTACAGACAATAACTATATATGTTTCACGATACTCAAGGTACGTACAGACGATGTGGACTCCGTATTTATCGTCTCGATCAACGTGTTTATTTTGTCGTGATTTTTGTCACATATACATGTTGAAACATGCAACGTGAATTATATATATCGACAATATTTAATGCATGAAGTTAAAATTGTCGAATTTAAAGATGTAGATAAGGAATGTAATAAGTGGAATATAAAAATATATAATTTCTCCTAGAGAAAAAAAAACTAACGAACTGTACTTACACTGGGTGCCAAAAAAATTTTGGTAGACAAATTCGAAGTAGAGTGTTTTAAGCTCGCCCAAGTTTGCACTGACCAGTGAGTATAACTTCAAAGTTTATTCGATTAATTTCACGCAGTAAATTAATTCGTTGAAATTGCTATACTTAATAAGTAATGTGTTTAAATATCAACTTTATATATTTTCAAATTAATTTAGTATATAGTCAAGCTGTCAAAAAATAATAAAACATGAACACATTAAAATTAACTTATAAATATTTTTTTGCCACTTGACTTTATACTAAATTAAGTGAAATATTTGAAAACTTGACATGTAAACGCTTCACTCGTGAAGTATATTGGTTTAAATGGTTAAATAGATTGTTTAAAGTCATGCTACAAAAATATACCACTATCCGCGAGGGTAAAAAAATAACTATTTCCGAGGGTACACCGACAGAAACTACTATTTCTGAGCATATCGGTATTATCGACAGGAGTATCCGCGAAAATACCGTCGGCAAAAAGCACTTTTACTCTCGCAAATAGTGACACATTTTTATAGTTCATTCCGATAGATTTTGAAATTAACATTACCAAAAAAACTTAGTTTGTCTATCAATTTTTTTTTGGCAACCGGTGCAAGTACCGTGAGTTTTTTTCACTTTATGTAATTACTAGAAAATTTCTCTTATATCTTTCAGTTATTACATTCCTTATCTACATTGTAAATTTGTAAAGTGTTCAATATTTTTTTTTCTTAATAACTATGAAGAAGGTTCAAGTAAAATATTGTATTAATTAAGTTAATTAAAATAAAAATTCTAGGTTTTTATTTTTAGTAACATAGATATAAATATTTTTCATATCAAACTTTAAATATTTTTCGAAAAAAAATCCAATACATATAGGATACAAGTATAGAATGCAGAAAGAAGATGTACTTATATATCACCCCTCTAAAACATACATTTAGGTTGTAATTGAGATGAGTTTGAACGAGTTATTCCTAACTCGTAATTAGCTTATTAAGTTAATGAGCGAGTTAATTCGAATTGGAAAGATAATAACGAAATCAAAACATAATTCGAGTTCAGCTAACTCATTATCAGCTCGAGTTGGTTCATAACTCGTTTAAGTCAATTTTCCTAGTTACAGTTATTAATCCTGATACATAGTGCGGTGAATCATACTTTAAATTGTTGCTCTATTATAAAATAAAAACATTGAAAAATTAATTGGATAATGAATGATATAGGGTCATATTCTCATCTCATGGCCACTCTTTTTACCATCTTATACAATTTGGATTCGCCAATCAATGATCCATTATTGATTCATTGTGTTGAATAATGTATAACTCGAGTTGTTAACGAGCGAGTTGGGTATGTTCAAATTCAGTTAACGAGTTAAACGAGTCAGCCAATTTTAATTGAAACTTATTCAAATTGCAAATGAACGAATTAAAGCGAACAATTACGGAACGAGTTACGAGTTTTTAATTTTTTTTTGCAGCCCTACATATATACATCTCTATTTTAAAAAAAAAAAAGATCAATAAATATGAAAGACAAGCTATTAGTTAGCTAGGTCCCTTTCAACAGACACTAGAAGCTACACAGGACATTGACATACATCTACCGAAATTTTTAAAAGTACCATTTTCTGGAAAAAAAAATAAAAAACCATATTTTTTGGGTATTTCTGGATCTACCCAGGCCGCAAAACACGGTTACGACCCCTTTTAAGGGGTCCGCAGAATGTCGATGAGGTCCCTGGGAAGGGACCGCAGAATGCCGGTGCGGCCCCCCTTTTTACTTTTAAAATCTGAAATCTGCAATTTTTTTGGTTTTTTTTATTAAAATGGTTTTATTTGTTTAGGTTTTAGTTTTTAAAATTGTTTTATTGGTTTGGGGTTTGTTCGAAATGTTGTTTAAATTTAAAATTTGTTTCGCTAGTAGGATCAAATACTTTAGAATGTCATTCATTTGAAATATTTTTTGTGTACAACGAGATAATGATAAAATGAACAAAATAAATAAATATCAAAAAATAAATAAATAAATAACAAAGTAAAAAAATAAATAAGTGACAGTGTCTAACAAATAAGTCTCAGGATCTGACAAAACATCTAACAAAGTACAAATCAAAGCCTACAGATCAAGACTAAAACTCGCCTTCTTCTTCATGAACCCTCGACCCCGACTGGAGAGTGGCGTCTTGTCAGTATCTGCTGAGTCTATAGAGTCCTCCGCCTGGACATCCAAAGACTGAACCGGCTCGTCATGAACCTCCTCAATCTGGGATGTCTGCTGGACTCCAGGACCAAAAACCGTAGTCTGTCCAGACTCAGCCTGCGTGAATAAATGTGCATGTCTGGCAATGGGGTCATCATGGAGAGAAGGGTACGATGCCTGCTGTGAGGATGACCTAGGAAACTCCGGGATGGGCTCTGTCTGAACATACCCTAGCTGATAGGCAGGAGGTACCATCTGAGTCGGACTGTAACCCTGAGAATACAGGTCATCTCCCTCTGTGCCAAAATCTGTAGAGATATTGGACCCCATGGGCTCCTCCTCCTCACCCTGTAGTAACATACAAATCAGATAATCAAAAATTTTGCAAAGAAAATCACAAGTATGTATTTTAATTACAATTATACATCGACATCCTGAGTAGGCATGGCCTGCTCTGCAGCTCGGCGCAATGCCTCGGTACCTCGGTCGAATGCTTGACAAACAGTCTCAGCCTCCTGGACAGCTGCAAACAATGCCTCGTCACCAGCGTACAAGACGTAGACATTAAGCTCGTCATATATGTCGTCAACATCAACCCTGCCCAAGCCAATGCATCTCATTAGAGAGTCGAGGCGCGACCTGTACCCACATTGGTACACCATGGGTACATTGTGCTTGAGGATGACTTTCCCGAGCCTCTTCCTGCCCCTCATCGTGGCCATCGTAGTCGTTATGGTGCAACTCTTAACCAGATATATATAATGCCTGAAAAAAAAATATGAAAATGTTGTACGAATGTAAATATTATTAGTTTTTAATTTGAAATTTAAAATTAAATATACCGTGGCTGTGAACGGTGCGTCAGCGGGGATAATATCATGGATCCGTCCCTTCCGATCCCTCGACTTCGGTACTCGCTCATGGGGGTTGTCGGCGATACACCCCTCCAAAAATATGGTGTACGCACCGTGATCCTAGTACCAATCTCTATAAGATCTGTATGAATTCCAAAAATGTCAGATTTTACAATCAGAAAACTATAGTGAAAAAATAAATTATAAAAAAGATTCTTACACTGGCGCGACATCCATGTGACGGTGCTGCTTAGCTAATGGGGGATTTGCACTTGCCTCGCCCACGTAATCAGCACGCACTAATCCCTAGTTCTTGCCAGAAGTGGTGTCCCTGGCATGATGAAGATGCCGCCATACCCCCGTACTGATCGGTGCCGGGGGCGGAGCTGTCTGACGCAGCCCGAATTGTCTTATGATATGACCGGGGTATGGTGCTCTATGATCTATATATTTAATTATGTTAGGTTGCTTCTATTAAATTAAGTTGCAGTGTTGAGAATTAATTAAATTAAATTACGGTACCTGAAAATATATAAGCGACACCTCTGCTCGTCAGAAACGCTCCTGCTGCCGACATCGCTCAGGCAATACCTCAAGGAAAGGCTGATGTCCCCCATCTACCTCAACCTGAAAGCACAGATTTAATACCATATACCAATATTGCAGTAACATGCATGGTCCAATAAAGGTCTTGTTCTTCTTTAGACAAGCATTGTTAAGACCCCTTTACAATGTACAATGTTAGTGTTACTTATACTGATGTGCCAGAACTCTTGAAAAAATTAAAATATTATAAGAATAATTTTTTTACCTATATAGGCAAGCCAGCATTGCACCACCCCAATTGTACCTGCTCACAGTGGGTAAATCGCGCAAAAGATCAAGGTAACACAGTCGCACCTGATCTTCGTGTAAATCCGAGAACAGCTGACAAGTAATCATCTCCAGAATATATGAGTGCAGGTATCGGTCAACAACCACCTGTTATTTATTTAAATTAGAAAATTGTTTAGAAGTAAATATGTATTATTTAAATTAAATAAGGTACAATTTACATACCTGATTTGGACGATCCGGATAGTCCAGGAATTTTGGCCCTCAATTTTGCTAAGCTGATGGTACTAGACGAGATTTGAATCTTCTCACATTTCTTCTTCTCTTTCTAGAGCTCCCGCGTGCGAGTACCCAGCAAGTTCATGCACAATGGCCGGAAGTCCCCGTACTCGACGCTCGTCACAGTCTCCCCGATAATAATCATACCACACAAACAGCTGACGTCATGTAGGGTGACTGACATCTCAGCATGGGGAGATAGGTGTGCGTCTCAGGACGCCATCGCTCAATGAGCCCAGAAGATAAGCCCTCGTCATGGTTCTCCTTTGCCATCTGGGATAGCGGAAACAATCTCATCACAAGCAATGTCCCCCCATACGTCGGCTGATACGGTAGCCCAGGAGCCTCATCGGTGATCTGCGGCCTGGGTAGATCCAGAAATACCAAAAAACGTAGTTTTTTGAGTTTTTTTTTTTCAGAAGATAGTACTTTTAAAATTTCGGATACAACTATTGATCAATGACCGACTGATGCTAGACCACATCATAGATACAAAATTTTCGATGCAGAACTAATTAAAAACATTATGTTCATGTAAAAAAATTATATGGTGCAAAATATTTACATTTTTTATATTTAAAAAACGTGTACTCACTAGTTGTAAACAATATTTGTTGCCATATATTGTCAGTGGAAGTACTTGGGTTATAAACAAATGTCGGTATTTTTTTTTTTAAATACATGTTTAATGATGTCCAATGTTCATTAAAACGAATCGAGATGAAATAAGGATAATATATTATATTTTTTTTTGGGACTTAAAGATTCAGGAATAGATGAAAAATATAGGTGTTTATTAATTTCTTAGCCATTCCGTATTAATTAATCGGACGGCTCTAATTGAAAAGAAATTCTAACCAATCTAGCCAAAGTTAATTTCATGAATATGTTTGACTCCTTGTAGAAATTTCCTAATCAATATAGTAAAACCAATCTCATGACTCTTTCTAAAAAAAATTTAACCATTTTATTTATGAATTTTGGACTGGGTTTGACCAGCGTTGCATTCTCTCCTCTCTTTTTTTTTTTTTTTTTTTTGAGAACCAGTCGTTGTATTCTCAATACTTCAATTTCGTTTTTTACGAAGAAATCGTATGCATATTTCCTACGCGGTAAAAACCATCTTTCCGAAATACTTCTAATTGAAGTTTTCTACAGTTGCAATATAATGCATCGATTGTCTTATTTTGTTACCTTAATTTTACGAACTTTTTGTTTTGTAATTAGAGGGACCTTAGTTGGACAATTACTCTTTACCTGTTTTCTTGACTCAAGGTGATAAGTACAAAGACCTAAGCAAACAATTAATCAAAATGTGATCAGATCTCAGATCTGACCGGAAAAGGTTAAGTACAGACTATATTAATTTTTGTGAGACTTTCTCCAGTGAAAGTGACACAATGTTTTGATATTTACAGGAAAATGAATGCAAGTGCGAATAGTCTTTAGTTGAATATAATTGTGCAAGACTTCAATTGACTAAATGAATGCTACCTTTTTGTATTATGCTCCTTTGGCATGGATCACATGCATCCTTTCATTTTAAATTACAAATTGTGATTTACATGGGAATTTCAGCATAATTTACGACCATGCTCACTGAGATAGCTAAGACTGATTCAAATTTCAATTTAAATAATTAACAAAACCGTACAAATCTATGTATTTTTCTTGGAAATTTGCAAGAAATACTACCCTCGCTTCTAGAATAATTTTCAAGCTAAGCTCTTTAATATGGGCTGAATTGGGCTATATCTCGTACCTACTAGAAATCAAAGCCCCACAGACAGAAATTCTTGGGTCTCATTTACTGGAATTCAATTGCAAGGACCCCCCCCTCCTCCGGTCTAGGTTTTGTGGAGATCAAAAGGGGTCCCTTGAATCAACTTTCAAAGATTTGACTATTGAATTCCTTTTGCTTTATTACGTCTTTATTGTTCAGTCTAATATTCTCTTTATAGACCAAATAATCGGCATCAACACTCTTGCTTTCTTACATCAGTATTCTTACATCAGCATTCTTACATCAAACAGGTTCAGCTAATTTTCTGTGGCTCCGATGAATGCCAATTTGTGCGGCTCGCAGGTTTATTTGTTGGAGGTTTCTCCAGTTGCAGATCGGTTTGCTATGAAAAAATGTATGCGCACTGATAGGTAGAAAATTAATAGTAACATAGAGATCTACTGAAAGTGGGTCCTATATGTCACCGGTACTGTAGAGAGAACTGTTCATCTACAGTAAGGCAACATCCAAAATTAAGATATATTAGATAGATATGGTAAGGGTATTCAACTTATTTCTTTTTCCAATAATTCAAAATTATAAACTAAAACTACCGTTTAGACTGGCACTAATCCAAATCTGACCTACATATGCATAAAGCCCAAAAAGAGTTTTCTAGAGGGCTAAGAAAAAATACAGAATGCATGAAGCCCAGAAAAGCCTTTTCTATGTTACAGCTCTCTTAGACCCGGTCCATTAAAGGTCTGGTCTTTTATGAAAGGCCTTTTCTAGTTTAGACATTTTTGGTTGGGTATTTGGGCCAACAAACACCAAAGAGAGATGCAGAATATAAAATACAAGAATTTTTAAATTAAATCGGCAGCTAAGAAAAAATTCAGTCACAGAGGTAATTTTGTATTTATTTTAGGATGAGTACAAACACAAGACAAAAAAAAAAAAAGTTGCTATTTATGTGCTATAAGTCCTAGAAAAACTATGCTTAATTATTCAGTGTTGAAGAAGATACAAATTAATTCACAAGCTCTAGCTCTAAATAAAATAACAGAAAAGCATAATAAGAAATGAGGGGTTCAATGGCTAGCTTCTGATTTAATTAAACGGAGGGGTTTAATAAATGAGGGTGCGAGTCTGTGATTAAAAAAATATATGTTTTTCAAAAAGGAGGGTTCAATGGCTAGCTTCTGATTTTTTGTGTCTCCATTATGTTTCTATTTTTAGAACTAAAATAATGTAAAATTTAAAAAATTACATGTCAAAAAAAAAAAAAAAAATCGTTAGAGATGTTCCATATTATTTTCATTGTGGACACGTAAAAAATCATGACATTTTGATTTGATTAGTATCAAGAGCTTGTAAAAGTAAACTGATGTGGATAAATTATGGATGTTGATTTTTTAACTTATTGATTCATATAAAAAGTAATATTATAAATTTGAATGATATATTATCTAGTTCACACATAACTGTTAGATTCATACACATATTTATTAAGTTTTATTTTGACATATAAAATTTAAAAATTATATTATTATAACAAAAAATAAAGATATTTGAACTCGTCTCTCAAAAAATATTAATTTCTATTTTATAAGCATGTTTATTGAGTCAAGATTCTCTAAGGAGCTTGCTTTTATTTTACGCACATGCTCGGCTATAAAAAAAGGAACTCAGAAAGTGGTTTTTTTTTTTAAGCTAATTGCACTTCTCCGAACAAAAATATATTTTCAGCCACGACACAATAGGCACCCATGTCTTGTGAAACGACACATTAATACATTATTCGTACTAAATATTTCAAATATTACGCATTAACACAGTGCAAAAGTCAATTGGTAAAAGTTTTTTTCAGAAAAAGTCTAGCAGGAAGCCAGGAACGACCGAAATTTGATTGTTGGGGTCGCTCTCGAGTCTATAATTTACTTATTTCTATTAAGTTATTCTTAACAGTAAAATTTAAAATATGAGGCATGGTATTGTGTATGAGCATAGCATTGTATTTATGTATGATTATTTTATATAATTAGAGTAAAATGTTATGATTATTCTAAAATTGATCTTTATTCTTGGTATGAAAACTCACACTATCTGTCTCACACCAGTAATACACAGAGTTCCTTTAGAATTTGTGTTAGTATGTAATGAACGAATCATATCTAAACTCAAACAGTATGTTAATGCAGAAAATATGAATTCCTACAATGCGTTGTTACCTTATATTCCTTGAAATTATTACAACATCATTTTTAAAATTTTGATAAATTAATCCAAAAATTTATGTTTTTTGGAAAGTTTCGTAAAAACTGCAAAGTTTTTTTTTTTTTTTTTTTTTGGTTCTTACATGGCCCGTAGGCCTACATCAGTTCATTTAACTGAAAAACCGGTTCAGAACTTCCCCCGGTATCCCAACCATATTGTTTCCCTTGTTGGGCTAATCTATGCGCTAATTGAAGTCTTGGATTCTCCCTGTTGCAATGCCGAGTTTTAATAGCGTAATGCCCCTGAGACTGCAGCTTCCAGGCCGCCCATATCTCTTCATATGATCTCCAATCCACAATCAAAGGGAGGCGATCTTGCAGGGCTAGTACCGTCTCAATTGAGTCCGAGTAAACAACTCCTTGTCCACCTGCTTTCTTAATGAGCATCATATACCCTTCCAGCACACCTTTAGCTTCAGCTTGATTGGGATTTATAGCATGAACACTCTTTGATCTCCACCAGATGATTACACCATTGTGCCTGACATAAGCCCCAATTCCGGCATTCCCATTTTGTCCCCAAGCCCCATCAACATAGCATTCATAGTCTGATGCAGAAGGTTCAGCCTCTATACCTGATTGAATTGCACTTGAATTCAGCTGGCAAGGTGGGGACATCGCAGAAGAGATGAGGTTTAGTTGACATGCTTCCTTTTCCTTCTCATAAAACACCTTGCATACCGGTACCAGCTGTGCCTTCTTACCATGAACCACCTCATTCCTCATTCTCCATATGGCCCACATTATGCATACAAAAGAGCACATCTCTGCATCATTCAAAGCTGCAATCATGGTAGTTAGTGTTTCCTTTAGGCCGTGATTGAAGCCCTCAGTTCTCAGTGGCAAGGGAGATACCAACCAGAATCTTTTTGCAAAGTCACATTGAAACAGGGCATGCATTACTGATTCGGGGTATGCTTTGCAAATAGGACATAGTGAGGATAGGTGATGAATTCTCGCTGCTAGAACCACCAGAACGGGTAGTGCCCCATGTACCGCCCGCCATAAGAAGACCTTCAATTTTGGCGTTAATTGAGATTCCTTCCAAACCCATCTCCAAAATTGTTTATCTGCCATGTTTGGTTGAGCTCCTTTAAGTAACTGGTATGCCTTGCGTACCGAGAACACCCCATTTTTAGCAAATGTAAATAGTAGGGTATCTGTAGCAGGTTGAGGTGACGGTGTTGATGACTCCATTGTCGCAATTTCCAGAGCTCTAGTAAAACCGAACAGTAGTTGCAGTGCTTCAAAATTCCACATTCTGGTACCTGGAACTAGCAGAGATGCTACCATCTCCCCCCTCTGTTGCGCCGTGGTAGCACGCAAATCTTGCCATTGTCTGAACCATGGTTGAGAGTAGAGTGGTATGGTTTCCCCATTACCAATTTTCCAAGCTATATTGACTGCCATAACGGGTCTGAGCCCCATTATTTGTTTCCATAGCTTTGAGCATCTACCTCTTCTTTGAATTGACCAAAAAGCCCCTCTCGGATAGTATTTTGCCCTCAACACATGGACCCACTGTGCATCAGTCCCAACCGCAATTTTCCAAATTGTTTTTAGAACCAATGCGTGATTAGTTTCCTTTAAGCTTCTTAACCCCAAACCTCCCCCTTCTTTTGGTGTAGTTATAGCATCCCATGATACATATGCCAAACTCCTTCTGTCATGCCTCCCCCCCCAGAAAAAATTCCTCATTATCGCCGTTAGCTTTGTTATGACACGGCTCGGGATGAGAATCGTTCCCATAGCATAAATTGGGAGGCTTTCCAAGACAGATTTGATTAGCACTAACCTTCCTGCATGGGAGAGAAAGTTCGATTTCCAGTGATTTAGTCGCTTCTCAAATCTGTCTATGAGATAGTCAAAAGCCTTATCCCCGTCAACAGAGATTGGGCACCCCAAATACTTTTCGTACGAGTCAGCCTCAGCTACTGACATGAAATCCATTAGGAATTTCTTGCTCTCCTCTGTTGAGTTTGATGAGAACCAAACTTTGGATTTTGCTTGGTTGATGGATAGACCTGAAACAAAAGAGAATCTGTTAAGAATTTGGAGTAGCGCTGCTACCTCCAGTTGTGTAAGTTTCCCCATGAGCAACAAATCGTCAGCAAAAAGAGAGCAGGTGATGGGTGTTGAATGCCTTGCCATTGTCAGACCCCTAATCAGACCCGAGTTTAGGCTTGCACTAAGCATTCTCGAGAGTGGATCCATGGCAATTATGAAGAGATAGGGTGACATTGCGCAACCCTGTCGAAGACCTCGTGTTGGTTTGAAAAACCCATCGCCACTGCCATTTAAAAGTATTGTGAATTTAGCTGAATTCACGCACTCCTTGACCCACCTACAGAATACCGTTGGGAACCCATATAGCGGTAGTAAATGGAAGAGGTAATCCCAATTGACTCGATCGAAAGCTTTGGCTAAATCGGCCTTTAGAACGAACTGCTGGTCGTTGTTAAAAGGCCGTTTGAAACTGTGAATTATTTCACGCAATAATATCACATTTTCTGAAATTTCCCTTCCCGGGATGAAGGCGGTTTGGGTGGTGGCTATCAGATCAGCCATTAATGGCTGCATCCTTCTTGCAAGCAGCTTCGATATGACCTTGTATAGGAGGTTACAAACGCTTATTGGGCGGTAGTCCGAAACCCGCAGTGGTGCATCAATTTTCGGGATCAAAATCAGATTGGATTGCGCTATTGCAGGCTTCATAATACCCGATTGAAAAAACAGCATGACTTCTTCTGTAACCGTCGGCCCAAAAATCCCCCACTGCTTTTGAATTAGGGCCGCATTCATCCCATCCGGGCCCGGGGCCTTTGTTGGGCCTAGAGCAAATACCACTCTTTGAATCTCCAATTTCGTTGGCATCATTTCTAGTCCCTGAACTTGGTCTTCTGGAACTTTTACAATTTGGCCCCCAATTTGCTCGGATAGCCGATTGAGGTGATAAGTCCTATCTGTAGGGTCCTCCTTGTATATTTCCTTGAAATGATTAACAAATAATCTCCTTATCTCTGCCTCCTTCACGAACCAGTCGCCTGCCTCATTCTGAATAGCTTGAATCCTATTTCGCCTTCTTCTCACTTGAACTGTCATGTGAAAAAACCTCGTGTTTTGATCTCCATGCAAGTTCCAATTAAGTCTCGACCTCTGAAGCCAGTAGGCTTCTTGTGCAGCTATATAGTGTTGGTATCGGCTTTGGAGATCGGCCATTCTGTGCCTAACCACATCCGTTTGGGAAGATTTGATTAGCATCTGCATCTCCTTGTCTATGAGTTCTAACTCCACATTGGGGTCCTTTCCTCGTTCCCAATGTCGCACTTCTTTCTTGAAATCAGAACACAGCTCTTCCCATGACTGATTCTCCCGTGTCACAGCCCTTTTACACACTTCCTCAAAATCATGGTGCGCAGACCACCATTGCTCTACCCTAAACTGTTTCGATTTCCTTTGTGGCGGTGGTTCTAGTCGGATTAGGACCGGGAGATGATCACTTGAGTAATTAGGGAGATGGAAAACTTTCGAATTTGGGAACAAGTTTAGCCAACTAGCTGTGGCAATACCTCTATCTAATCTCTCAAGTATCAGGGCTCTCCCATGTTGATTATTTGCCCATGTGTAGGCCGGACCGGAATGCCCCAGATCAATGAGTCCCGCCCTTTGCATGAAAGTTCTAAACTTTTTATGCTTTTTCTTTAAAGTACCATCACCCCCTTGCTTCTCCCGCTGATCCGTTATGCAATTGAAGTCCCCAATTGCACAAACTGGCAAACCGTGGTTTATTGCATAATCCGCTAGCTTAGCCCACATCCTCTCATTTTTCCTGTCATCACACTCCCCATAGGCCGCAAATAACAGCCACTGTTGCGCCGCTGGTCCAAACTGTACAATTGCGACTATGAACGAGAAATCACTTTCTAAGACTGTGACCGAAATATCATTCGACCACAGCAACCAAAGGCCCCCTCCCCTTCCTCGAGAGGGGACAATTTTGCAATTCTGTAACTGTAAACGAGAAATTCTTTTTGTAGCAACTTTTTCTGAACATTTCGTCTCTGAAATGAACGCTAGGACAGCACCCGAACTGCGGAGGTATCTACACAGAGTTGGAATTGTCGAGAGCCCTCCGCTGCCTCGACAATTCCAAGAGAGCATACTCATTGATGCTTCGGCGGCACCTCAGCCATTGCCGAGGGTCTTGCCGCCTTGAATTGTCTGGTAAGATTTTGCTCTCCCTCTTCACCATGGGAGCTTATATCAGTTTCTGAGTTTTGAGAAGATGACTCACGGATTTGGAGAGTTCCTCTTCTATTTGCTTGGCTGATGCTGCTTAGCAGATCATAGTGGGATCTTTTAACTCCCTTCATGGGCTCTGATGCACAATTTGCCTTATGTTCAGATGGGCTTGAGGTGGTTTTCGGGCCGTGGGCTGAGTCAGGAAAAGGGATTAATGTTTGGTTTGTGATCCATTGGCCCCTGGTAGGCTTTAATATTCCATTCATTTCAGGCCTGTTCTCCCCAGCCAATTTTGCCTTTAATTTCGCCAATCTGGCCCTATCCGAGCACGCAGTGATGTCGTGGCCCATCATTCCACAGAAACAACAGATCCTACCTACCTTCTCATAGACTAGAAACACCTCTGCGTCTCCTAATTCATCATTGGAGGCCTTGATTTTATCCTGTACCGGTTTTTGGATAGGAACTAACATTTTGATTCTTAGGTATGATCTGCCATTGTAAGAGTGGGCGATTGGTTCTGAGAGAGGCAAGACGATTGGCTCAGTCAGGATGGCAACCCCCTCCTCGGTTAAGCTTTGAACCTTGAGGTTGTGTAATTGCACCCAAATTTCAGCTTGAGTGAATCTGCTTTCATCTACCTCTTCTTGGGATGCACACTCGGCCACTAACACCAGGTCTTGTCTGTAAATCCAAGGGCCACCATTGAGGATTCTTTCATAATCCCTTTTGCCTTCACATTGAATGGTGTATAATCCTTTGTCCTTCATAAGAAAGGAAGTCAATGGATTGAGCCCCCAAGCCCGGCGCATCTGTCGTTCAAACTGAGCATCGAACACAGGTTTGTCGGAGAGGACTTTGACCAGCAAGCAGAGACTCCAGTTGGTAGCATGGAAGACACGGGTTGGTAGTGATACGGTTGTGCCCTCCCCCTGGATTGTTGTTTGAAGATCAGCAAACTTCTTGATAAGATCTTCGTCTGATTGATCCATGGAGTTTGATTTTGGTGTTCTCTTGAGAGAAAGGATGTTTGCTGTTAGATCGTAGAGAGAGTGGTGTTTGGGTGATGTTTTGTTGCTATTTGGGGGGTGATGTTTAATAGATGAGGGTGGTGAATCGTTTTTGTATTTGGGTGGTGGGCCTAGGATAGATGGTTTAGATTGGTTAATGAGGATTAGGTTTTGCTGAAGGGTGGCTACTATGGGCTTTTGGCTTGTGGCATTCGTGATGGAGATGCTTCTATTCCTTGTTTTTGCCAGTTGTGGAAATTCAGGCTGACAGCAAGGACTCTGATTATGCAGGAGGGAATGGTCATCCAGTGGGAAATTGCCATCTGTTTGGACTGAAGGGAGCACTTTCAGAGAAAAGGACATTCTTCCAGTGGGGTTGGGGATTAAGTGTGGCCATTTGGTGTGGTCTTGGCAATGTAGGCTTTTATTATGAGTGTGTGGTAAGGATGCAGTCCCTCGGTTACACGAGACTCCATAGAGCCTTTGAGATTTGGATTTATACTGATTGCCAGCTGTCCCAGTCCTGCAGAACCTGAGCCGTCTGATTGTACTGTTCTGGATTAGTGTGCCCAGCTCTGCAGACCTATCCGTTGGCCCACTATGCTTCCCCACACTTGGTGTATCTAGTGCCGAAATGGACCGGCTTTCTTCCCCAGCCCAATCCCGTCGCATTGCCGGATTGCAGACCATTAGCTGGCGATGTGCCTCTCCCAACTGCTGTCTAATTTGGCCATCCTCACCCGGTGCTCTATATGGGAATTCATGCTCGCATGATACTTCCTCCATTGAGCCTCCCCTGTCTGGTCCGTCAAAGCCAGCTGGCAGGTCATCATCCCCAATCTCCCACCCAATTAAGTCGATTCGACAAGTAGTCCAGCTGCTCTCCGAGTGAACGGTAAGCGATTGTGGTATAGCTACCGGGTCGAAACACCTAACTGTAAGTCTCAGGGTGGACCTGTCCGTTCCTCTGCTATTCTCTTTATCGGCACTTATTGCTTCCCCAAATCCTGCTGTGAGAATCTTGAAGTATGAAGGGTGCCAGAAATCGTTGGGGTAGTTCATCACCCTGATGTATACCCTGAATGGTGTCGGTGCTGGCTTCCAATCATGGTGATAATCCCATGGGAACAGGGCAATGTGAAGTGTCGCCGCCCAGTCAGCAACCTCAACCAGCACCGTATCCTTTTGGAGTCGCCTTGGGAGCTCTACGATGTAACTTACCCTTGAACGGCGGAGAATCGGGTAGTCCAGACGATCACCGCTGTATTGGGAGATCAGGTGGTTGAGGACCACCTCTATTTCTCTGACGGGTGCTTCTGGCCGAAAGATAACCATGATTGAGTTATCTGCTGAGAGAACTAGGAGATCATGGTGGATACTAGGTGGGAAATACACTGATAGGCGGTCAGTGCTCCAATCAACAAGCGGATAGGTAGTCATTTATGGGAATGAAAAGAAAGGGGGGGGAGAAGAAGAGGTGGTTCGTTGGGTTTAGGAGACCTTCTGTTGAGAGAATTTGAGAGAGGATGGGTGGAGAGAGGGGGGGGTGGAGATAGAGAATGGAGGAGAGGGGGGAGGGGTAGGGGAAAAGGATTTACGAGGACCCGTAGAGGGGTATCGCCATTATCGCCATTATCGCCATTCTTATCGCCATTATCGCCTTAGGCGCTCTTTACTTGTTTTTCAGGATTTCACTTTTTCGCCATTCTTATCGCCATTCTTATCGCCATTGATGCTATCTTGGAATTTTCCCTCTATAGATGGTTATGTCACTCAAATTATCGAAAATTAAAACTGCAAAGTTGGACCCCACAAATTTATCAATATACATGTAGTCAAACCCTAAATTAAAAAAAAAATTAGTTACAAACTATAAAATAAGAATACGAGAATAAGAGAGAATCATAAAAAAAATAAAGATAATAAATATCTTAAACTGGTAGGTAGGTAGAGTTTAGGGGTAGATGACAAACAGTGGGTGTAGAAAAAGTTTCAACTTATGAGAAATAAGTGGTGGGTGGTACTATAGTGATAACATAATAATTCAGGAAAGATTCAGTGGGAACAAAAATTCGTGATTTGATAATAATTCAGGTATAATTCGGAAAAAATTTAGATAGATTTATATACTTACTTGCCGTCTAGACTATAGAGAGCCAAGAAAATAAAAAATAATAATTCACGAATAATTCATAAAATTCAGGAAAAGTTCGTAAAATTCGTGAATAATTCGGAAAATTTTTGGGAAACCGAATAATAAACGGATTGATTCGCCAACAACTCAAATCTGAATAATTCGTGCGAATCTTGTTACTATGCGTAGTACCAGTTTCTTCAATAAAAAAAGTTCCTACCCATTGTTTTTATTTCAGAAAAAGGAGAAGAAACTTCTAACAATATTTAAAATAACTCATAAATGACAATTAGACTGATCTTCGTTGTTTCGAATTCTTCATTGATTAACCTTCAGAGAAATATTTGGGATTAGCAAATATTGGGAGATGTTTGAAGCTAGAATTAAAAAAACCGAATGATACTTTTTGAAAGTTTTTACTAAGAAAATCATGGGGAGAAGAAAAATAACATTTAGTTCCGTTTTTTTAAAGTATAACCATAGGTTTATTAAGAAGTTGTAAACAAATCATTATTTTTTAATTTCTAATTTACATAACATTGATTTTATGCAATGAAGGACACAAGGAAGGCCTATTATACAAAAATATTATTTTTTATATGAACACTACAAACTTTTAAATTCCTATTGCGAAGTTGGTTCAAGCTGACTCAACCGTATTTCTCACTTAGAAAAAGACACGACCGCTACGTGTAAAGTCGCATATTATATGTAAAATAGGATTTTCTTAACTGCCAATTAAAATACGAAATAGGATTTGAAATAAGTTCGCGTTATTCGTGTGTGATCCAAATATATACGCTCATTTATATATATTATTTTATTATTCATCATAACTACCAAATAAATATGGTTATCTATATTATTCTTCATTCCTTTTTTATACAAAATAATCGGATATTAATTACAGGCTTTAGATCGATAAAAAAGAAGGAAACAAAAACAAAAATGCTAATATTGGCGGTGCTAATCACCAAATGGCTACATACGGAACCGAATCTCATGTGCTCATAGATGGGCAGTAACATTCTATCAATATAGTACATCTAGACAGATGGAAGTATTATATTAGAGCATCTACAACAGTAATTTTTTTGTAAATTACTAATTTAATGTGTTAATTGTTAATATAATTGTGGGATGTACCACAATTTCTTAATTAGTAAGTTTTCTTTAAAAGAAAACGTTTTCTTAATGACACGCTGGCTAATTGATTGGTTAAAATTCTTTCTTTCTGTATTTGTAGCGTCAATTGCAATTCTTAATTAATTTCTAAGATGGAGTGATTTAGAAATGATGAATCTCTTTAATTCCTAAACTCAGTACGTGGCTTGTTTTAATTTATAAATGTTTGCTGAGATAGAGATGCTCTTAGCAGCAACGTACACTGATTTTTTTGGACTCACGTTCACTGTACTTTCTATTTATTTTTTACATACATATTCGACTTGCTTAATTTGGAAAAATTCCATATAATTCATAATTCTATTTTAGTAAATTTATGTAAGTGTGTTGCAGTGAACTATTTTTGAGAAAATTTTCTTGGTGTTGTTTTTGCCAAAAAATGCATTCAGTATGGCGTTCAGGCAGGACACCATACCATATTGAGCCTCTTATCTGGAAAAAAAAAAATCATTCTAGAGATGTCATATGGAGCGGAGGTAGTTTATTTTTTTTTATTTATGGTTTGGACTTATGTGATGTTGCATTATATTATATTATGCTGTGTCCAGGTCTCTGCGGGACGCCATACTAGTTTCTTTTACGAAATTTTAAAGGTCTAGTTTCAAATTTCTGAGCTAAATGTCTTTGACAAAATGGATTCAACAACCAAAACACAGGTAAAATATTAATTTGCTATTATTTGCTGCTACAGTATAATTAACATAGTTTAATTGTTCAAGAAGAATAAAGGAAAAGATAAATGGGAGTTACAAACATATAATTTTAAAAACTTATATAAACTAAAATTAGTTGTTACGAATTTGAACATAACATAACATCACAAAAAAAATGTGAATACCCGCATACACTGATTTTTTTGGACCCATATTCATTGAACTTTTTTTTTTTTTCCGAGTAGAACTAGGGTGTTCCTAAGTTCACTAAGTTCTTTTATGAACTCACCTGTAAAATCTATCAAATTGACTTTAAATGACGAATTCAAACCATTAAAATTCATCTACCTTACAGGTGATGTGCCTACGTGTGAAAATTTTAAATTTTCAAATTAATTTATTATAAAGTCAAGCGGTCAAAATTAGAGGTATATAAATTAATTTTAATGCATTCAGTTTTTTAATGTTTTTGTACCACTTGACTCTATACAAAATTAATACGAAAATTTAAAATTTTCATATGGAGATGCATCACTCGTAAGGTATATGGGTTTTAACAGTTTGGACTCGTCGTTTGAAGCCAATCCTATATATTTTAGAGTTAAATTCACAAAAGAACTTGATGAACTTAAGAACACCTTTTTTCTACTCTTTTTTTTGCTACATACGAATTCGACTAGCTTAATTTTGAAAAATTCCATATAATTCGTAATTCCAATTTAGTAAATTATTTCTAGTCAGCTATATAATATAATAAAACAAAGGTAGAATATTAGTTTGCTATTGTTTACTGCAACATTATAATTAACTAGATAGTTAATTATTCAAAAAGAATAAAGCAAAAGATAAATGGAAGCTACTAACATATACTTCTAAAAAACTTATACAAACTACATTAGTTGTTGCCAATTTGAACATAACATAACATCACATAAAAAAAATGTGAATTTGAACATAACATAACATTATATAAGAAATACCATTATATAACAAGTGATTTGAATTTGTTACAAGCATAACATAAAAAATTTTAATTACTTAAAAATAACATAACAAGTTCAAAGTACATAACATAACCTAACCTAACATAAATATTTCAAAATACATGAACACAACGTAGCATAATATAACATGAGTGAGGCTATGGTGCTATGCATAGCACGGATGGGGTCCGTGCTACGGTCAAAAATTTGATTTTTTAAAATCCTAATGGTCGATCCAACCGTTCAATGTGATAACCATATGAATATGTACTTGCAAACTAAATTTTATATTTTTTCAAATTTTTTTACTATTTTTTTAGATAGGTAGAAAAATCAGTGTTTTCTGAAAATTCTGGACCATCAAAATTCTACCTATCTAAAAAAATAGTAAAAAATTTCTAAAAAATATAAAATTTAGTTTGCAAGTACATATTCATATGGTTATCACATTGAACGGTTGGATCGACCATTAGAATTTTAAAAAGTCAAATTTTTGGCCGTAGCACGGACCCCATCCATGCTATGCATAGCACCATAGGCTTACTCATATAACATAACACAACATCATATAATGCCAAACCATAAATTAAAAAAAAAAATAACTACCCCACTCCGTATAACGTCTCTGGTGAGAAATTTATTTTTTCGGAAAAAAAACTCCATCTGTTTTTAAAATTTACATAAAATTATTTTCTTTTTCTATTCACTACCAATAAAAATTCCGGCTGTTTTTAGTTTAGATTAAATTTCGGTACATATTTTTGACAGGGTTGTTTTTAATTTATAGAGGACCAATATTATGTACAAGACTGTTTTGAGTTCTATTACAGGACTATGTATGAATCAAAAACAGTCATGTTAAAATGTTAAAATGTGTATCCATAAAATTTGCCTAGCAGTGAAGTATTTAAAAGGCACCCCTGCCCTTTTGGTTTCTTCATCCCGACGCCTCACCTTGCAATCCATTGTCCCCAGCTCCCCAAGCAACAAGCAACAGTACTTCGACCGAACACAAAACAAACAAAAAGGAGAGAAAAATAACGAAGAGATAGGAGAGGAATTTCAACAATCGTTGTGTTTCTTCTCCAAAATACTACTCGAATCCAACCGCTAGTCCCCAAATCGATCCAATCGACATGGAGAGCATGGTATCGGCGAGTGAGAAGGATCTGTTGATCTCAACCTTCCTCGAGATCGCCGTCGGCCAGACAGTAGACATCGCCTCCCACTATCTAGAGGTCTTTTTCCTGATTTTGTTTCAATTTTTTCTGTGTACCTTTTCTGCGATTATGAACGGGAGATATGAGTAGGTAGATAACTGTTGGGTTTCAACCAGGTTTTATTTTTCAATCTGTGTTGGGACAAAGCAGGCTAAAATTGCCTTTTTTTTGCGGTTTTGTTAGTAAAATTAGAGAAACAGTAAGGAATTTCAAGTTATTGGTACCTTCTATTCTAGAACTTTGTTATAGAAACTTTTTATGGTCACGTGATATAGCAAAAGAACTTGCGTAAATCAAATGAAATTTGTAAATTTTTCCACTCAGAAATCTAAAATTTGTGAAAATTCAGGCAGCAAATTGGAAGTTGGACGAAGCGATACAGCTTTTCTATGTAGGGAATGAAGGCGGTATGACAGCATCTTCATCACTACCTCCTGCAGTGGCTAGCCAATCTCCTCCCAGGTGAGCTATGCATGTCAGAGACTACTTGAATTAATAAAAAATTATAAAAAAAGAGGGGGGATTTTTTATAATTTTGTTGTTTTGCTTGTGAAAAGTGTCGTTGTTTCTGCTACTACACCAAGTGATTTGCCAGCAGTAACAGACATTGGAGAGGATGGAGTGCGTGCCCCACTGCCAGCTATAAGAGACACTCTTTATGGAGATTTGCCTTACACTAGGTAATTTTCTAACAGGATTTTGTGGAATAGAGATAGCAATTCTTGACTGGCATTTTCAAAAACATATCTTAGATGGTACTTGCGAAAATCTATGGTAATTAACATGAGCTCGAAATTAGTATATGGGCCAATAGAATTCAGGAAAAGGAATGTAGCTCATTTGTATCTAATATTGTCCAATAAAATCAACTCTCATTTAACTGAATTGCCTGCCATTAATTCCTTAATGCTACAGAAAAAATTAATACCATTGGTCATGTTTGGTTGTGGAGCAAAGTTAATGAGGATTAAATTGCTTACTCCATTTTACTCCTCATATTTTACACTTTGTTTGGTAGTTCAAGTCATGACTTCAATTAATCCGCCCAGAGGAGTAAGATGTTGAAAAATGAACCTCTTCCTATGATAGTGGGTCCTACAGGCGGAATAAAATGCTGCTATGAACAGAACTTGCGCTTTTTATTTTACTCCTCGTTTGGCGGCTTAAGTGTGTAACTTTACACTCTTGTGCACATCTGTTTGGTTGACACTGTATTATTTCAGTATGCAACGACAACAAATGATGGCATTCAGGGACTTCGAGCAGGAGTCGAGGCAACAAGCGTCAGATGTTTGGAATTCTGGCCAAAACTCCGATCAAAACGCTGCCTCTATAGAAAATCCCTCCTCCTCTTCCTCCCCTGTTAACTTGGCTTCTTTGTACCAACCACCATTTGCTCTCATGTTCAAGGGTCCCTTCGAAAAGGTACATCCTAATGCCCAAGGAATTTAATAAAAGAAATGCCGACTTCAATGATTCTGTGATGCACTGGGGCTGAATGAGTGCAAAGATTTTCCGAGTATTAAATTTTAGACTTTTGTATATTCACTTTGGACTTTATTGACTAACTGAAAATTCCCATGCATGCATATGTGAAGGCTAAAACAGATGCTGCTCTCCAGGAAAAGTGGTTATTAATTAACATCCAATCCTCAGAGGAATTTAGTTCTCACATGGTATTTTCTTTCTCTTTTCTTTGTCAACCATAATTTTCTTCACTTTTCAAATCGCAACCCTAATTTGTTATTTGTTTATTTTTCTCTTGTTGTTTTAAAAGCTTAACCGAGATACGTGGGCAAACGAAACGTTGAGTCAGACAATAAGGTCTAATTTTCTGTTCTGGCAGGTGAATATATATATTCTCAAAATATTAATATTTTGCAACAACAAATCTAGTCTCAAAAGTAGCCATTTTTATATCCATCCCTAAGATGTCCAAATAGACTGGCAAAAAGTGGAACATGAACATTTCCTAAAAGCCAACAAAATGTGGAAATCTTCGGAGTTATTGAGCAAATTTTAAGAGATTAGTCATTTTATAAGGCACATTAACTTGTTATAGGTGTATAACACCACAAGTGAGGGAAGGAAAGTGTGTACGTTCTATAACTTGGTAACTCTACCGGCGATTCTTGTGCTCGATCCTATCACTGGTCAGAAAATGCGTGGATGGACCGGCATGGTTCAACCTGATCGTCTTCTAGAGGTTTCTTACTAGCCTTTTGTTGTTGATTGTTGCTACTATATTTATAAAATTTCTTGTCTAATAATCGCGCACCATGATATGTAGGAGTTGCTTCCATACCTTGACAAAGGACCGAAGGATCACCATGCCATGTTGCCACTAAAGCGCCCAAGAGAAATATCCCATAATGCTACTCCTTTTACCCCAGGTATGGAATTATAAAACCGATCCTTTTTCTGGTGATTGGCCAATTTCACCTCCCCTTTTCATGTTTTGCACGTAACAACCAGCATTTCTTGAAATTTTTGCAAACAACTATAGGCCATGAAATAATTGTGATTATTATAATAGTACTAATTATTATTATCGCTATTATCATAACATCATCATCATCATTATTATTATCTGATTTGTTACTTTAAGAACAGATCGAAGCTGATGTTTTGTAGTTGAGTGTTTTATACAAATTATCAAATAGGTTTCAATGTCAATAGCAGCACATATGAAATGTATTGTTAAATATGTAAAAGACTATTTTCTTATGAGGAGGGTTCAAATGCCTCCATTTTTTGTGCCTCCACCATTCCTCCATTTTTAAGAACTTTAATAACTCCAAATTTAAAACTTAAAAGTCAAAATAAAACCGTTGGATATGATCTACATCATCTTATCTATGTGCTCATAAAAAATTATCACATTTTGATTTTGTTTTTATATGAATCAATAAGTTGAAAAATCAATGTCTAGAAATTATCCACATTAGTATATTTTTTACAAGCTCTTGATGACAACCAAAACAAAATTGAAATGTTATAATTTTTTATACGTGCATAGATAAAATGATGTAGATCATATCCAACGGTTTTATTTTCATTTTTTAGTTTTAAATTTTGAGTTATTAAAGTTTTTAAAAATGGAGGCATGATGGAGGCATGAAAAATGGAGGCATTTGAACCCTCCTCTTTTCTTATATACATTACATTCTTTCAACAGGGAAAAAGAGCCATTTAATGTATTATCTTAACCTCAGATTTTTTTTTTCCTGAAGCTAACATTCCTTTCGAAGACAAAGAGGATGAGGAGGTACGTCTGGCCATAGCGGCCTCTCTGGAGAATGCCAAAGGGTTTGACGTGGGGGAGGACCCACACGTCAGTGAATCTAATGACAGCACAGATGCAACAACTAGCAATGAGGAGACAGCCGATGCCAGCTCAAGCAGGAAGCTTGAATATCCACCCCTCCCGGAGGAGCCAAAAGTGGCTCGGGATCTCCTTTGCCATTTAGCAATACGTTTACCCAGTGGCCGTCGCCTTACACGCAGTTTTTTTAGAACGGACACTATAAAGGTTAATGTTTTTTATTTGTTATTTTTTATATTTTTTTTATTGGTTTCACGGAAACTAACATTTAGACAGACGTAAGCCAAGAATGTCCGGTATATGCTCTTCTTTGTCATTATGTATTTGGTGTCTAGACCTATCAGTGCAGTGTAGGTCCTTTCGGACTTAAAATAGTTTCTTTATTGAACCAAAATCAGAAATCAAAGTTGAATACTGATAATTAAATCTCATTGCTTTGTGAAGCTTCTATGGTCGCTATGCTGTACTGAAGTGGAGGAGGGGGATACACGTCCATTCCACTTTGCACAATTTATTCCTGGTGCACCTACAAAGAACCTGGAGTTTGAAAGTGATCAAACATTTGAGGAAGCTGGCTTGGCAAATTCGATGGTTAACCTGTTATGGGACTGAGATAATGTTCATTTAGCCCGTCTTTTAAGTTAGTGTGTTTATAAGTCAGGTCTTTTGTTGGAATGCCTTGCCAAATGTTTTGTGGCTTTCATTAATATGTAGAGGATTAGTTTGGTTGGTTAAGTTTGGCTCTTTTAATTTATGGGGTTAAAATTTATATCGGAAGGAAATATATGTTTACTCTTATTGAGTAATTTAGGAAAATGTTTATTTAAAGCTGTTAAATGTGTATTCGTTGGTCTTTTTGTCTCTTTTTATACTTAATCCTTTTTTTTAACTTTCGGCGTTGAGTTAATTGCTAGACCAGTTCTGATAAATTTAAGGAACCATTCAACGGGCCTTAAAAGGTTAAAAGCAGTGCGTATCTATTAATAGCAGGCCTTAGTTTAGCTTAGGCCTTTTATAAACCGTAATCCTCCCGAATGGCAAAAAAAACAATGAATTCTTGAATGAGCCATTAAATGCTGCCAAATATGAATTTTATAAGGTTGGCGCTCAACTATTATCATACTAGTTTTTCAAGGAATTGTATTATAATGGGATTTTGTCTGGGATGCATTTTATTTTGCTCATGTTACAATGAAGAGATGCAAATTGAGATTTGAACGTCCTGTCAACATAGGAACTGTAGATTAGCATATAAGAGTCTGGCTATTATGCTTTTACTAATATTTCACTCATATGCTTCCAATTCAAAATCCATCTAACTAGCTTCAAACGAAAAATTCAAACTAATCTCCTTCAAGAGAGTTTTATTTACATATTAATTTTTAAATTTTTAATTCATTTAGTATCAAGTCAAACGGTTAAAAAATAAAGATTTATGCGCATATTGATGTATTGTAGGTATGTCAAAAAAGACTAACTTTCGAAAATCATGAAAAAATAGTAAAAAAAATTCTAAAAATAATAAAAATTGATATTCTACAAGTTTAATATATAACTAATTTACTTAACTACTTAACTCGACATTTTGAATATGAAATTTTAAAATTTGATCCGTAAGCATGCTTAAAAAATATATTAACCGGACTCTCTATATATATGTCAGATATTTCGGCCCAGAATCTAAATCAATACCTGCTGGTGCACTGGACCAAGATCATTCCAAAGATCTAGAAGAGATTAGTTAGTTAGTCATTGATTGTAATTAATAGAGCTGTTAGGAAGTTAGACTTTCTGTTATGCAGTTAGGTAGCTTCTGTAAGAAGGAATTGAGGAGCTTATATAAACAGCTCCAATGTACTAAATCAAATGACTAATAAAAACAATAATTCCCAGCTTATCATTTCTGTCCTCTCTGTAAATGTCTTTAGAATCTTAAACAAAGGTTGAACAAACGATCATATTCCTCAAATTAGAAAACGTTTGTCTGAGATTAAATAAGTACGGATTAGAAACCATTTGTCTGGGACAAAGTAAGAATCCATACTACATGAAGGAAACAGCATAATATTCCACCGCCTTTCTTTTAATCTTTGCTAGTTGTTTTCTGTACAAGATAACAGGAATCTAATTTATATCTGTTGAACTCTGTAATGTCTTCTCTCGGCTAGATTCCCCCCCCAAACTATTTGCAGAGAAGTCCCTGTGTTTGTTATAGCGAGCGGTAACACCAATTGTGGGTTACTCGCCTACGAAAAACAAATACTTTGGGGGTTACTAAGATAAAACCACGGAGATTTTTTTTTAAAAACATAATTAAAAAAATTATTTTTACCAAACCAACATGATTATTTTTTTTTTTTTTACAAAAACCATAAGAACCGAATTGCCAATTCGGTCCGATGGATTTTTTTTTTTGGGACCGATTGCCAATTCGGTCCATTAGTTTTTCACAGGGTTGTAAGAACAACTCCACAGAAAATCCAAAAAGGGGCCAGACTGAGTTGCCAGTTCGGTCCCCCGTTTTTTTTAGCCAAGACTGAATTGGCAATTCGGTCTCCCTATTTTATTATCCTACTCCCCGAGACAGCCTTTCTTCCTTCCTTCTTTCCCCTACCTGAGACAGCAACCTTCTCCTTCTCCTTCCCCTACTCGAGACAGCCATTTTCTTTTTTTAACCCTCTCAAAACTTTATTATTTTTTTATTCTAATCACATATTTTAGTATAATTTTGAGAGGAGAACAAGAAGAACTTCAGATCTACAAGTTTCGTTAGGTATGTGGTTAAATTTTTAATTTGAAAAAAAAATCCTAATTTTATATTTTTTTGTAGAATTATTTAGTTTAGTTCGTATGTAGAGTAATAAAGCTTGTTTTAGTGTATTGTAGTGTAAATAAATTGTATAAATATTTAGAGTAATTTAGTGTAAATAAATTTAGTGTAAATAAATTGTATAAATATTTAGTGTAAATAAATTTAGTGTAAATAAATATAGTGTAAATAAATTTAGTATAAATAAATATTTAGTGTAAATAAATTGTATATGAATTGTATAAATATGTGTAATAAATTGTATAAATATTTAGTGTACATAAATTGTATATAAATTGTATAAATATGTGTAAATAAATTGTATAAATATTTAGTGTAAATAAATTGTATAAATATTTATAGTAATTTAGGTTTTTTTTAGTGTATTGTAGTGTAAATAAATTGTATAAATATTTAGTGTATTTAGTGTATAAATTTAGTGTATTTGGTGTAATTTTAGTAATTGTATAATGGTTTAGTTTGCATGTAGAGTAATCTTGCTCATAATTTTTTTTAAAAATAAATGTAGAATAATTTAAGTTTTTTTAGTGTAATTTAGACTTTTTTTAGTGTAATTTAACTAATTGTAGAATTCTTTTATTATGTCTGTAGAGTAAATTAGCTAATGAATTTTTTTTTTTTAACTAATTGTAGTTTTCTTATATTGTAAATTTTATTAATTGTAGTGCAAAATGGATTGCAAACAACCCTTACAACCCTTGTTGCAATTGTCTAATGAACAACACAAATTATACATGGCGAATACGAAGATATTTGATTAATATCGGTTTTGATTTAAATTTACTGATAAACTTATAAGTTAGGATTAATTTTTGTTGTTTACATTTTTTTGCATGAAATTATTGTTCCAGCCTGATTATACACTGTGTCCTGGTTCTCGCTAAATGGACGTTAATTATCAACATCGGATGAAACAAGGTTTGGTGAATTTAGGCTTGTATCAGATGAAGGATGTGACTCATTATTATGTTGATAAAGGGTTGATCACTGCGCTCGTTGAGAGGTGGAGGTCCGAGATGAATACTTTTCATCTTTCGGTGGGGGAGTGCAAAGTTACATTGGGACGGGGATTGGATCGTTTCCAAATCAGCAATAGCCAGCTCCCTCCCTCTCCAAATCTTGTTGTATGAAGGATGAACCGTTTTGTACTCATTTCTAATTGGCAAAGCGACATGCTTTTATTGACATCTCTAGGTCCTTCATAAGACCCGGTTTGATTATATCTGTAATCATTCTGGCAGTCATCTGACGACTGTCTACTGTACAAGTAGTACTGTTACAATTGTGCTCGTATGAGTTTGTTGTAATTGTCCAATTGCCCGTCTCAGTGGTTTTTGCATATAACCTCCAAGGACACCCTTCCGCTCTTACATATAACCACATAGACACTACGATTGCTCTGGGTTTGTAAGTTATTATCCATGACAAATCCACTCAACTTGGATTTAAAATTAGCATTTAATTCGAATATCGTCCCACTGAAAATAGACTGTTGATTCTGGGTGGATAACCAAAAAATGTTTCATCCATGTACGGTATCGGCACATCGTCATTAAATGCTGGACAATGATGCTGCAATCCCCGATTAATAAAAGGAATATACGATTGCCACTCCTTCCTTACATCTTACATCCTAATCTGATTCTCAATTTCGGCCATTTCATCTTCCCCGACAACCGAGTCACCAAGGTTAGAGCTTGTGTCTAAGCCAGTATCATTATTCAACTGGTCAAAATAATTATGCAAATCAACCGACGGTATAAAATTTCGGGGGTTTCATCACAATATATGGGTGAATCAGTCACCGGTATGTCTCTGCTACTTTCAGGTACACTACCCGGGTATGGGTCATAATTGGTCTGACTAACAACTACTGACTCAACCACTAATTCAAGAAGTTTAAAATTCAGTACCGGAGTGGCATTCTCAAGCACCATATGTCATATTATTTCGCGGTCTATGTTAAATAACTGGTATTTTTTCTGCTGAGCCAGGTGGTGCCGTGTTCAAACGTGCCCTGATTGTCAGATCTAACCACGGACCAGGCATAATAATTAATAAATTATATATCTTCCCCCTTGAATAATAATGTTTGTCCATTTAAATACCGTTTGACTCACATAAAGTTGGTGTTCTTTTGTAATTTTTTCTTGACTTGAGCTATCCTGCAGTAATATATTTTTAGTTTTTTTTTTTCCTTTCTTGTATTTAATTATGGTGGTCTCTTAATGCACGATAAATTAGTCTGTAATTTTTGTGGTTAATGATGTTTATGTTTATTGATTATTGCCATTGATTTTTGTCGTGCCGTGTTAAAATATGTTGAAACATTAATCTAACATTGAATTTATAAAACTAAAAATTATCAATATGTGCAGTTAAAATTATTTTTTTACATTAATTTAATGTGTTATGTAAAATATAAATATTTGATGGGTAGAACTTAAGAGATAATATTAGTCAACAAATTAAGCTTATTTATGATTTTATCTCCTACGTACAACTAGTGGTTTGACACTGCCCGCCGCAGGCTGCCCGAACCCGGTTCGCCCGTGCCCGGTGCCCGGGGTACCCGTACCCGTGCCCGGGTATAGACGGGTAAACGGGTACGCGGGTACGCGGGTACGGGCTTGAAATTGGCAGGGTGGCCTGTTTTGGTGCCAAACCCGGGTGTACCCGTACCCGGCAGACCCGTGCCCGCTGCCCGTCTGCCCGCACCCGCCACGGGTGTACCCGCACCCGTTTACCCGTGTACTGTAGCACCCGTTTACCCGTGTACTGTAGCACCCGAACCCGAACCCCTTTATTTCAAACTTTCTTCCCCCGGTTCTACAGTAATTTTAACAGATCAGTTTTGGCTACACGCAGCGCACGGAGTACAGAAATTTGACAACGCTGCATATGATTAGTGCTCTGCATGAAGCTAAAACTGCTCTGTTTTTTATTTTTATTTTTTTTTTAAATTCGGCAGAGGCTGAAGCTGAAATTCGGCAGAGGCTGAAATGGTTTTTTTTTTCTTTTATTTAATTTAATTTAGATTTAAATTAGATTTGGATTCAATTTAAATTTAATTTAGATTTACATTTATATTGAATTTAGATTTAATTTAATTTGCATTTAAATTTAGATTTGAATTTAGATTTAGATTATCAATTTAAATGAACGTTTACAAAATATATTATCAATTTAAAATGTAAACTACAAATTTCGAGATATAAATAAATTATGAAACTATATAATTAGAATGCCGACATTTTTATTAATATCCAAAGTTTAATACAAATTATTAATTATGTTGAATATTAATATCCAAAGTTTATTAATATCCAAAGTTATATTAATCAAGTCCTGCGCATGCTTCACAAAAAATGGCATAACTTTTGATCCGTCCGTCGGATCGGGCTGAAATTTTGACATGAGCTCCACAGCCCCTGTACCAAGCTAACTTCCTTTCGGGACCGATCCGACCGTCGGATTCGTCAAAAAACTAAGGGAAGAGCCTCAAAACTTGAGTTGAAGTTTCCGATTAAGATTTTCATGTCTATCATTCAATCCAAGTAGCTCAGTAAATTAGTTACATAATGAACTTGCAAATTATCAATTTTTACTATTTTTGGAATTTTTTTACTATTTTTTATGATTCATGAAAGATGGCACAAAATCGGTCTACTTTAGCGTAATTTTGCGTAGTTTAGTGTTTTTTTTATCGTATTTCAGCATAATTAGCTAGGTTATTGTAATTTAACGTAATTTAGTATAATTGAACATAATTTATTGTAATATAGTGTAATTCAACATAATTTCAAGTAATCTAGCGTATTTTAGTATAAAATTACTCCTGTAAAGAAATAAATAATTAGACTTGTACTTAGCCGAATAAATATACAAATTTTCGCACAAATAATTTTTATATATGAGTTACAAATTTTATTTATTTAGGAATTATAAAGATGTGTTTAGTTTCAAATTCTCATTCTAATTTGAAACTATTATTTATTTAGCGTATTTGTTCTTATGTCTAGCGTATTTGTTCTTATGTCTGGTTTAGTTTCAAATTTTTAAACTCTCATTCTAATTTATAGCCGAACTATTATTTGTAACTCATATATACAATTTATATATGATGTGTCGGAATAATAGTTGGAATCGTATTATTTATAAACTATTATTTATATACAAATTATAGCGTATTATTTCAAATAATAGCCGAACTATTATTTGTTTATAACTCTCATTCTTATGTCGGAATCGTATTATTTATAAACTATTATATATATATACAATTTTTATAGCCGAACTATTATTTGTAACTCATATATAAAAATTAGAATGAGAGTTTGAAAATAAAATAAAATTACTCGTGTAAAGAAATAATATTTCGTACGACACGTAATAATATTCGTACGACACGGTAAACACGTAATAATATTCGTACGACACGGTAAACACGTAATAATATTCGTACGACACGGTAAAAAAAATCAGAAATCAAATCAGAAAACAGCAAAAAAAAAAAAAAAAAAAAAAAAATTTCTACCCGTGCCCGCTGTACCCTTGCCCGTTGTACCCGTCTACCCGCAACGGGCACGGGTTTGAGACGGGCAGGGCGGAGTTTTTAAAAAAAAAACCCGCCTACCCGTGCCCGTTGTACCCGTACCCGTCCTGCCCGCTGCCCGGGACGGGTACGGGTCTGCCCTGCCCGAGGTACCCGTTAGCAATCCACTACGTACAAGCCGCACTGGATCGGCTCTCAAGTCTCAATCATTCAATCAGATCCGCGAGTGAGAAAAGAACCGAAAAAAACTCTCTAAAAGAAGTCTTACTATATCTTATGAAAAATATTTGTTCAGATACACTTTTGCATTAAATTAATAAATTTTAGATTCAACACAACGATTCTAGACGGTCAGCGATGGCTTTTGCCGACCCAACATATAAATCTTAGAAATATCGAGTAATACTTGGGTCCTACTTTAGCCACAAAAGAGATCATTGAAAAATTGTTTAACTCAACTCATTGTAACAAAGTTACAAAATTTAACAACAGTGACAAGCATCAACACAACCTCTGCATTTGAAATTGAGAAACTTGATAAGAGAAAATTTTGCACTGTGAGGCTCAGTCCTTGAAGCTCTGGTGCTTCATAAATGAAAAAGGTAAAGAAAAAAGATAAGCGGTAAAGCCTTCAGTATCAGTGCAATCTAAATATGTTGTGAAGGAAAATGAAAGTAATGTATTTTTCTAAATCCTTGAAAAATCGGATGGCTCTGAAAACACTGTACAAACTTTAGGAAGGAAGAGGGTCAATGAGGAAACGTAATGATCATTAACATTGATTACCTTCTCTTCTAAGAAATAAAACATTCAACAAATTCTTAACAAAGAATATTCCATAAACATAAAACATCTTATGAAATATAAATTATTGTGAAATGAAAAACAAACGAACCGGCCCATTTTTACTTCCTAACGAAAAGTTCTTCAATGGTACCAAGACCACTAATCATTTATGTTTCCAGAGGTCCCATCAAGAAAAATAGTTGCGAATTTTATAACATGGGTTCGGCTCCTCACACATCATAACCCCCTCGTAACAAAACCACAAACCCCTCACACACAAACTATTAAGCCCCGCTAGCTTCTCTCTACTTTCCCAAAGCTTCCTCTCATCGCAAAAACACATAGCGTTTGCTTCTTGTTTCTTGTTACATATCGCAACGCCAAAATCGAACAGTGTTAATTCAGTGACAACTGACAAGTGACAATCTAAATCCAAATGCCCACAAAACCATGTCTAACCCGTCATCATCCAACACCTCCCCTTTAGCCCTCCACCACCATCACCACCCCCAACGCACGGTGGCGGCAACGGCAACACCACCTCCGCTTCCACCGCCACCTCCAACTTCCCCTTCATCTTTGATCCGAGAGTACCGCAAGGGCAACTGGACTTTACAAGAGACACTGATACTTATACAGGCTAAACGACTTGATGATGAGAGGCGCTATCCTGGCGGCAGTAGTGGAGGCGCAAACAGCGAAGGAAGCGGGGCATCTGCTGGTGGACGCCCGGCGGAGCAGCGGTGGAAATGGATTGAGAACTACTGCTGGAAGAATGGCTGTCACCGCAGTCAGAACCAATGCAATGACAAGTGGGACAATCTCTTGCGAGAATACAAAAAGGTAGCATATTAAACTTGTAAATATTTTGCTATGATAGCATATTAGCATGCCAAACATCATTTGTTTATTGTAATTCTTATTCTTTTTTGTTGGAATATTAATAAAGGTTCGCGACTATGAGTCCCGTTCCGTCGCTACCATATCAGCGGCAGGCACTGGTACAGACTGCCCGTCATACTGGACAATGGAGAGGTCGGAGAGAAAGGAGAGGAACTTGCCGACAAACCTTGCCCGAGAGGTTTTCGATGCATTGACCGATGTGCTAGGTAAGCGTGCGGCGAGGCGGACATTGCCATTAGCACTTTTGCCACCACCCCACGCTACGTCGCCTGGGACTGTCGTCACAGCTGCGGCAACAGTTCCGGTGTCACCATCGATATTGAGTTCGCCTTCGCCTTCGCCATCTACGCAGCCAATGCAAATGAAACCGTTGCCGGTTTTTCCCCTGCCGGCAGTGACACCTCAGCCACCGCCGCCTCCAATTGCTTCGGTATCTCAAGCTCAATCTCAACCGTCATTTTCTGGTACGTTCATGGTTTTATTATTATTTCTGTTTCTTATTCTTTTGTCTACGTTCTTATTTTTCAAGAAAATGATAGGCGTTGGTTGGTTTTTTAGTAGATTTTCTGGGAATGTCCTAGGAAAGCAGTTAATTTACAAATTGATAGGTTTTGTGGACCACTAACAAAAGACTGTTTATATGCTTAAAAAACGCATGCGTTATCTAAAAAGTGTTAACTGATGCAATGTTTTAGATTTAACAGAAAGGGTATATACTGTTTTATATTTCTATTATCACTAAGCAAACCGACAAAGATGCAATCATTGGCTGCTAAAGGGAAAAAAACAATAAAAGACTTATCTTCCAAAATTATATATGCGCCGTTTCAAATAATGCCAACATGCTGGTATGATCCTCTTAAAATTGTTTGATTTATTTATTAATTAAGGTTTCATATAAATAATTATATAATTTGTTTATAGTAATAATAAAGTAGTATAAAACGCCGACGGTGGTTGAGTTAATCATTACCCAAATCGGATTCTTTAAATGATAGTAGGATACCCATATCTCATATCTGCTCTGCTTCGCCTTTTACTGTTTGTATCTGCTAAAAGATATACAATAATTTCAGCATTAAATATTAGTCTTGGGGGTTTTCTTGTATAAAAAGCTGAGAGTCTGCTGTTGCATTTTCTTCAAATGCTTTCAATGGTGGCTTTAAAAGGATAGAGCGGAAACCAACTCGGTATGGACTTTTGTTGTATTATTATGTCTTGTTCCTTTTCAGTTGAACCCCTTTTAATATTCTAATCAGCAAGACAGCCCTATAGTAAGTGGAAATTATTTTTTTTATCAGGGGTTGCCATGCAAAAATGGAGCAATCTAAATTTTTGCTAAAGTTGTTTAAATCTGGTACTAATCCGGAGCCACATGTGATCATTTGTGTTTACTATTTGTAACTTTTAGCTGATGAGTAATATAAATATATATATGGGTAATGGGTGGGGTCCGTGGGGATATCGATTTGGTAGCATTATTCCCTATAGTGAAGATATCAGGTAGTTAAGAGTTGGTGGGCCTATTAATCAAATTATTTAATATGGAAAAACAGGAAGGACATAATTGCATCGATGCAGATTGAAATAGAAAATAGTTAATGTATGACTAGTTCAGATCCACGTAACCTCCTTTTCTCAGAAGAGCTGGTGGGGCTATCAAAGCTTATTTGTACTTTTCAATTATCCAACCTATCTCTGTTCTAAATAATTAAAACAGTAATATCAGAAACAATCTCTGTAGCATCCTCTAAATGTCTCAATAATATATACCTTAAAAAAAATCTCACCATGGAGAAAAGGGTTAGTCACTTGGAATGTTAAGGGTTAGTCACTTTTATATATAGTTTTCAAAAGAGAAACAGGTGCAGATATGATGCAGGTGATGCTTCCAATACCTTTTCGAATTAAGGGTCTTCGTTAAAAAAAATACTTTTCAAAGGAATGTTGATACTTTATGTCTTCGGGGACACCTATGATATTTTAATGTATTAGAGGGGTACAATTGGAATTATTCGTTTGTAGAGGAGAATCTAACAGCCGAAGGTGATTGTCTAAAAGCATTTGGGTTACTGTAATAAGTAATAACAGTACTAAACAAAAAAAGGGAAGCTTTGGTTGTTATGTCTCGAAGATTTTTAAATGCTTAATGGAAACAGAAATATTATATTTAATGTCCCTGTCGGATTTGCTACCATGTTTCTGGGACCATGGAGATCTAATACGCTCATATACATATTTTAAACAGAAATACTATATTACATATTTACATGATAACATATTAAACATCAATATTTTAAAAATTCAATGTAGTGAAAATGATCTTAACAGATCTCAAATGAAAATTATTGTTTGGCAAATCTTTTTCTCGGATAAATTATTTTCAAGAATTATGATGAGTCACATATATTGAAAAGTTAAATATCAGGTATTAAAGAAATCCCATGCATGCAGATGCAGCCGTAGATGTGTCGCCTTCGTCGGAGTCAACGGACAATGAGGACGACAATGAACCAGCGCCAAAGCGCCGCCGTTTGAGGCGATTAGGCTCAAGTGTCGTCCGAAGTGCAACGGTTCTTGCTCGGACGTTGCTCACGTGTGAGGAAAAGCGTGAAAGGCGCCATCGTGAGTTGCTCAATCTAGAGGAACGCCGGCTCCGGCTCGAGGAGCAACGTGCCGAGCAACACCACCAGGGTTTCGTCAGCTTAGTGTCGGCTGTCAATAACCTCTCCGGTGCAATCCATGCCCTTGTCTCTGATCACCGGAACTCAGAGTCTACAGGGTTTAGATCCCCTCAAGCACCTCACCGTCAAGTAGGAGATATGAGTCGTTGAACTGATTTGGTTTTACAGATCAATGGTTGAGATCTGCTGCCTGATGATTCGGTTACCTGAGCAGATCATGGACTTCCAGTTCTTCTATCGCAAATTTAGTCACTGTCAATGGGCCCGCATTTCGGCCTACTGGATATTGTTAATTCCCTGGAGAAATTTGGATTGGTGATTGGGCGTTAGGCGCAGTCGCGCAGAGTTGTATTGTAGATAGAAGGAAGTTGGAGGGTCATTTTCTAATTGTTAATTTAATTTTTGGGGTGATTTTTTGGCTCCCGAAAATATAAAAATATTGGTCTCTGATCAGTGATTTGTTTTGTTTTTTTTAAGAATATTGGTCTGTGATTTCCAATGTGGTCTTGGGTTCTGTGAGGCATATAATGAGTAGGATGACACTGCCTCGTGACCCTGCCTCGTGGACCCACTTTCTGACACTGGTGTTTGTGCTGTTAAATGATGATACCGCTGTATTCAATTTCGAATGTTTTTTAATTACATCAAAGTTTCTCGAGTGTCATCGTTATTTCATTTCAATCAGAATTCATTTCGGATGAGCTGTCATGTTTCCAATTTGCCTACATGATTAAAAAAAAAATACAAAACAGGAACGGCCTGTTAAATATGGCTGTTAAAGATGCTAAATCTTAAGAAAAGGAGAATCTCTGTAGTAAAACAAATGGTTACGTGTCCGTACTGGGTCCCACCACATGATATAATAAGGACCACGACACGAGTTACAGCCGGAGGGCTGCCGGCTGTACCCCGTGCATAATCACTTTTACAGCTAACTTGTATCCTCGCACATGAGTGGGCCCCATTTGTCAGCTTCACAGAATCTGATACCTAACGCTGGCCAATCAAAAGCAAGTGAAAAGGGTAGCCCTTCCAAGTCTGCAGTCAAACACAGCAGGGACCAGTGGGTAACAGCTTTATTTTACGAAATGACATAAGTACCCTCGGTCGTAACTGTTACTACGGAGATGCCCCAGAGAAGTTTGTACTGCGAGAGGACCGCTCCCTTGTCGCTTTCCCCCGATTTGTCCCTTTCTCAATCAGAAGGGTATTTCCGTCCATCAGAAAGTTCCTCTATCTGCCTATTCGCTTCATGCGGGTGTTCATCTTTTCGATGCGAATTAAGACAACTACAGTGAGCTAGAGTTATTTACACTCTTTGATTAGCACGGGGAAGTATACGGTCAAAATTTCTGACAATTAAAGCCCAGCGTAATTTTTTTGTATAAAATTTGTGTGTATTTAGATCTATTCGTATTGTGTCAGGAGAAGGACTGACAATCTCGGTTGTCATGCGGCCAGAGCCGGAGTCAAGGTTGTTTGACCAAAGACTAAACAAATTAATTTCCCGTTAATACCCCTGTAATTATATAGGCCTGCGCCGCTATCCTCGCCGAACAGTCGAACACCAACACAGACGGTCCCAGCGCCTGGGTTAAATTTGTCCATGTATGTATTAATGAAACCTTTTTCTCCTTTAAGTTACCCGATCAAAACTGTTTGAGAGTTGTAACAAACAGTAATATGCTAATAGCGTAAGTTTGCGACCACAAAAGTTTCGTGGAAGTGTTGTCAGCAGCAGTAGAAAAAGGAAGAGCAGACAGTAAAAGGGCGTTTTAGTGAAAATAATTGCGAGGTTGGGATGCAATTACAGGGACCCAAAAGAATGAATGTACGGAAGGGTGCTTGGAAGATGCTGGAAAGTAGTTTTTTAGTAACTCAAAATAATGAAAATGACTTGTTTTTGTGGTTGTAACTTTGTAAACTTAAATTGCTTTGATATCGCTTTTAAGCCAGATTTACTGTTGGAATTGATTCTTGCAGCTAACGGGGAGAATTTTCTATGGTGAAAAGGTAGTTTGGCAAACTTTTACTAATGAGTATGAGGTTGTTCATTGAAATCTATACTTTCTCATTGTCATTTAATATTATTTTCTGTATTTCTTAAGGAGAGAAGAGTAGGTCCGATGAGTGTTTATCGGACCTACTTTGGTTTAATGTGTTCAATCACCGTCTAATATGTTCTAAGATGTGTGCACTCTGTTTAAAAATTCGTGCGTGTCTGTTTTAATTTTCATGCACATAAATCTTAAAGCAGATCGAACGGTCCTGAAGTCCGTTGGACCGAAAAGTAGGTCTCATGCCCATCAAACCTACTATGTTCTCATTTCTCGAGATGCTAATAACCGTGTTGTTTTTAATTATATATTTGAAAATATATTTATTTTTATATTCAAAATTTCTAATTGATGAATACAAAACTTTTTCACTGAAAGCACCTCATATTAAAGTTTTGTTTTTTCGTCAATAGATTTTTCTTTTTAACAAAGCCTAAACATACCATTAGTAAAAATAAAAGTTTTCTTTTCTTTAATGGTGTGTGTTAAATTCACAGTAAGCATGTTCAACGTTCTATGAGTAAAATAATTCCCTCTACCCATTCATCTGTGTTCTATTTGAAACCACATCCTGTACTTCTCAGAAAATATAAAATTTCTCTGAATTTGTTGATTGGTTTCAGTTAACATAATTAATTTATATGAAATTTCTCTGATGTGCAGTGCTTAAATTGGCTTTACAAATATGAATTGGGCATACATATATTGTCAGTCAATTATGAGGTAACAGTTCAGCGATGAATTTAATATGTAATTAATTGTTTCTTATATAGTCATATATGATTGGCGAGAATCTAATAAGCTGCTTGCTCCACTGTTTGGAATCGTCAGTGGGAGTCAGAAAGCAGCCCCAGACACCCACCCAGTTGTCCATCTTTCTATGAAGACATCAGTGCGCCTGACAACAGCCCCAAACGCAACAGCAAATGATAGATGTCCCGGTCAAACATGACGGTCAAATCCCCATTTATCGCATCATCTCCCCAAATCAGCAATCACTGTTCTAGCCTTAATAAGATGACCGTTTGTCCAGTCTCTTCCAATAGGAGAACTGAACAATATCCACCTGAACCTTTTCAACTGGTGCACATTTAAAATAAAAGACTGTGATAATTCAAAAGCCTTTGTTTTCTTTTTAGCAGAAGAGGAGAGTGAAATTTTTTAAATTATTTCTGTGCAAATATTATATTTTGAATTTGTGAGCAGAATGCACATTGATTCGGTACAAGTATTGTATTTCAAATTTGCGACCTTCATACTTCTGTTCAATCGAATCCTTTGTTCGTGCATAGGATCGTGTTTTGTATTAATTTTCTGAATTTATAATAAATTAATTGCATTCAAACCGTGTCCTATAATTAAGAAACAGGTAATCAAAAATAAATAATACCGGATCAATCGATTTAATCAACAAATGTCGTCAATCGATTAATAAGATGGAATATTTAACAGCACACTACAAATTTGTAAATTAAAATCATTACCAAAATTAAATCACTCGAGATCGATAAATCACGTACAAAATCGCATCATTTTCATAGGTGCTGTTTCTAATCATACAAATCATTACTACATATTTGAATTTTATTTTGAAAATTATCCAGATTACCTAATTATAGTAGTCTCAGTAATTCATAATTCTAATATAAAATATATTGCCGGTAACCGTAACAAAAAATCCTCTCTGAATCGGATCCGTATCCTTCCAGGTACCTGATTCAACACAATTAAAATGGACAGCACATATTTATTTTCAGCCGGTGCTTGCTCAGAATGGCGCAGGGATAATATTATTTGTACTTTGAATTCGTACCAAGTTAAAAACAACAATTTTGGACCGTCCGGTTCAATTGTACTGAGTCCGATAAGCTGAGGGGATGTGAATTCCTCTTAATCAACGTAGACAATACCAATTTCCTCAAAATATTAATTAATAACTCCCACATGTAGCTAGGAAATCAAGCATTCGATGTTTTTTGTATACAAAGGATAATCTGCACTGGAACAAATGATGCACACAATTTTGTGGAGAATAGAGAAGTATAAACCACATCTTGATATCTCTAACACTTGGAAGCCGGAAGGAGTCTCTCAAGCACTCAGTTTCATCTGAGAAAATGACCCCTGGTCCTCCCCTTAGTCCCCTGCTTACTGTCAATTTCCATGTGACTGGAACCAAACCAAAGATCCCCATACTGTGCAGATGTGCTTCCCATTCTCTCTCTGTTGGCACTTGGCACTATTTTCTTCGGAGAAAAAACAAAAGAAATTTCGTTCTTTTCCTCTTCTTTTTTCTCTCCACTCACCCCGTATAGGCAAAAGTCCAAGCTTTCTCAGATCGACCGAACTCTATTTTCTGTACTTATTTTTATACGATTTCTTTATAAAATACAAAATAGCCGCTAGTTATTTTTTTACAATTGAAATTACTTTAACTATATTTTTTTACAAAGTTGACGTATAAATACATGATGATTCGTGAAGTAGGTAAAGGTCAAAGTTAGAATTAATCATTTAAAATTGATTTTAATGATTCTTAAAATTAAGAACAAGAATTTCCTTTACGGGCTCAAATTAGATCCATCCTATCTAACTTTACACGCAGTGTCCGCATCCAATTCCTGTCCCGTTGAGTAAATCAATTAGGAGCCGGACTGGATCCTTAGTTTGTTCTCCGAAAAATCATGTACTGTTACTAACAAGAGTGGAGCCGAAAAACCATGTACTGTTACTAACAGGAGCGGAGTCGGACTTTCTAATTATTAGAGTTAAATGTAAACGAGAATTAATTATGTAAAGTTTTTATACTGTGAATAAAGATTAATTTTATAGTATTCGTAGTATTTTACTCTTAGTCTAATTAAACTATATAAAAAATTATGTACAAGTTAATTTAAAAAAAATTAAGGACCAATTAATCTCCATTATTTCTTACTGGCTCTGCCTCTAACCATGGATTATCAATTTGATGCTCAGTCACATATACTGTGCACTGTGCAATTAGCGTGTATATAACAGAACATAAATATGTATAGATAAAACAAAAAAATATTATATGTTGCTTTTATGAACAATGCATGCTCTTGACTTCAAAAAAAGGCCCTTCTAGATTTTCAAGTCTCACTTATGGACATTTTATTTTTACTTATTTGCAATCTCAACAACAATATGTTTGTCTAGTCCGTTTCAAATTTATTGAGAAATATAACATAGTCCAACTATAGTCTGATTTAGAACAATGCAGCCCAATAAATATGGCAGGAGTGGGAAAAGTATACTGAATTAGTATACTTTGTGAAGTATGATCGGTGCATCAAAGGCCCTTCGCCTTGGCAGCTTCTGCCAAGTTATCAAAAAAAAAAAAAAAAAAAGGATGATCGGTGCATATAGAACAGGTTTGATAACTAATTAATGCCCAACAAACAAATAGCCTCCGTTAGGGTTAAATTCCAATCTCTCTCTCTTCCCCGCCGCCTCGCTCTTTCTCCTCCGACGCCCTCCTTATCTCTGCCCCCGGCTCGCTCATTCTCTTTCTCTTCCCTGAGAAGAAGCCGTCTAGCGCATCACCACCGTGAGAACTTGAAGCTCACTATCTAGGAAGATGTTATTTCTAAAAGGACCACGTAGTTGTAAGGTTCGTCTGTTGTAGTAATGTCCTTATTGTGTCACCATACAAGAAGAAACTTCTAGTTCTTGATATAAACGGGCTACTAGCTAGTATTGATTCAACAATATTTAGATTTCAAGATCATCAACAAATTGGTGTTAACAATTCAATCCATTACTCTTCCCAAATTTTATAGTAAAAGGATTAGAGAGCAATAATTGTTAGTAGCCCGTTTATATTAAGAATTAGAAGTTTTTTTCTTTTATGATATCATCAATTCTTTGCAAATAAGAGCATTACTACAAGTAGACGAACCTTCTAATTCTGTGGCCCTCTCAGTGATGGCACCTTTCTCAGTATCAATTGTTACATTGAAATGTAATTCTTGCAGCTTGTAGTTATTGCCATAAAAAGTGGGCCCCAAGCCCCCAACATGCAATCGTGTTCAAAGGTATAGTTTAGCTTCTTATATTACTGTTTTGTAAAAAAAAAAGTGATACTTTCTGAATAATATTTGTTTCATATTGTTGAATTGATGTGTTCTTATCTTTTTTTTTTTCAAGTGTATAGAATAAAGGATGGTATTGACACCAAGGTTTGATCACAAGGTTCTTTATTGCACGATCATGAAGATGACGGTGAATTTGAGAAGGAAAATGACAGAATGTTTTGAGACTTTGTTCTAGTCTTATGAAACCTTGTAAAAAGGAAATGATACTTTCTAAATAATTTATATTGTTGAATTGATATGTTCTTATTTTTCTTTCAATTGTAGAGAATAAAGGATGGTATTGACATCAATGGTCGAGCACAAGCTTCTGTGTTGCTTGATCATGAAGATGACAGTGAGTTTGATAGTGAATTTGAAAATGAAAATGATAAGTGTTTGAGACTATGTTCTTGTTTGTATTAAGCTTTTTCTTTTGTCTATTTGAATATGAACTAGAGTTGTCGTGGCATTTGAAATTTTTTATGTACTACGGCTGTTTTCGAACAACACTGTTGATCTATCTCTGTTGTGCTGAATTGAGAAGATTTTGTTGTATTATCTAGCTAACTTATGGGATTTCTGTAATTTCTTTAATGTTGTTATAGAATTGATGTTATTGCTGCTATCTGTTATGTTTGAATTTGTGTTAACTTTATAGGGTTTTTTTGTTACTTTTTCTTCTTCCATAAAAGTAGGGATATTGTAGATTGGTTATGATAAAGCAATAAAAATACACTCAAATGAAAGATAAATTGCACTCAAACCAGTGAAAAATTTGAAACGAATTTCTAGCATCACATATGACGTACCAGTATACTGGTACTGTACAAGCACAAACATACAAATCTACCAAAACCAATCATCAGAGGTTAACAAAATCAGTAACCGAGTACTTAGCTGGAATGCATCAAATCAGCCCTAAAACACAAGCTACTTCTCAAATTGGAACATATTCTCCACAAACTACTCAAATTTCGTAAACATAAATGCCATATCGAAAGCAACACCAAGTATATAAAAAATGAATACAACTCCTTTAAAAACAATAAAAGAAGAAACTTCAGTGCCACCTTCAATTATCTTCTTAGAGTATTAATTACAATGATCCTTGTACCCTTCAAAACAACAAATTTAAAACGAATCTTTGAAGAATATATCCAATTGATTTTGCTACTTCAGCAATGCTTCGAGATGGAGCAGTAACACAGTTGGCTAGGAGAAAAGGTCTTAGGATTGTGGTTACTCAAAGGTCGAGAGTTTGAGTCCCGTTTATTTGAGCCCCATCACCCACCACTATCGCTATTTGAGCCCTTCCTGTACCGACTAGTAGTACTATTCCAAACTCAAACTAGATTTGTCACAATAGAGCACTGGTACCAATGAGGAGTGCAACAATCAGCAAGACAGAGGTGAAACGCACTGGTACAGTACAGTTTATGCTCGGTACCAAAAGAATTGGAGTTTTGAGTTTCAAACCAAAATTGAGAATATAATTGGAAGTACTGTAGTAAAAACTTTCAAAATCAATCTGAACTTCATTCACATTGTGATTGGAAATAATTTTGATTGAAAACCTTTAAATCGAAGCAACACAATTAGAAGGTACTTCACATTATGTCGTACATTTTTAAAAGCAAAAAACAAGATGTCTGATGAGAGGAAAAAATGCTACAATATTCAACAAAACTAAAGAAAAAATAAGCTCTGTACAGATTAGATCGAAGCAATGCGATGACAATTTATATTATCTGATTTGTTTTTAGATCGAACAACTTTCAACTTGACAAAGAAATTATATTAGAAGGTACTCTAGTTTCGACAAAATAAGCTGGCATGATTGAATTAAAGAAAGACCCGATTAAATGCGAAATTATAAAAGTGGTATTTTCCTAGTTAAAAGAAGGAATTTTGTAGGACCGGTCTTTCCAATTAACAAAAAGTAACATTTAAGTGGAGGTGCGGGGAATCGAACCCCGTGCCTCTCGCATGCGAAGCGAGCGCTCTACCATATGAGCTACACCCCCTAATTGATTTCAAGGTAAATAAAAATTTACTAATATTAAACTTTGTAGATTTTTAAATTTGAGTCTCTGAGGGTTCTATTGTTTTATTTGTAGCGAGTAGTTAAAACATGGATAAAATGATTCATAGACCCATTACATGTTTTACTCGAGAAATGTAATTTTAGTGAATACGTCATGATTTACAAAACCCTTCCTCTTCGTGTGAAAATTGAAATTTAATAATTATATGCACAAAATAGGCGGTTCGGTTCAAGTTACCCTCGCCTACGAAATACTCCGTCTCGATTCTTTACCCATCCTTCCCCCGAATTTTTTTTTTTTCAACGGGTTGATTTTCTATTCAGCCAAGATACTTCAGGTTTGATCTTATCTCTCTCATCATCTTTCGTTTTCTTTCGTTTTCTTTTCGGGGACTTGAGGGTAGGGGTTTTAGCACAATTCGAAATTTTCATTTTGAGAGTTCAGACCTATTTAGGTATGGAGATTCCACCTGAGACTGATAATTACATAAAAGAGTCGATAGAGATGTCGCTTGGTTTACCGATCTCTCAAAAGAATACGCATTTGAAGATTGTGGCACTGGAAGACATACGCCATCGCCTCCAGAGCCAGATTTTCCAACTTGAAGATCGCTTCCTTCTGGCCAAGGTATGATTTAAGGTCCTTTTCATTTCTCTAATTTTTCTCTTTACATGTAGATTATCTCTAATTTTAGGGATGCAAGATCAGGTCATTAGTTCATACAATTCTTTGAAGTATGAGATATCATGATACTATTTAAGGATTTAAATCTTCTTGTACTGTTAAAAGGTATCCATCATATACTGCTATGACTAGTTTTCTCAATTTTTTGCCAGAAAAGGCTTTTTACGACTCAATTAAGTCTTGAATCATCACATTGAGTTTCAACTGTACCTCACCAGTTTAATATATAAAAAAAAATCGACTGTAGTTACTACAATTTGCCATATTCGTTGCTGTCTCTTATTAGGCCGAGGCGGGCATGAATGCACAAGGTTTAAGGAGGTCTATTGAGGAGAAAGAAAAGATTCTCTCAGAATATGCTGAGTTGGAACAGAAGCATGCCAAGTTGGAAGAAGGCTTCAAACGGACTGTTGAGGCCTGTGATGAATTGGAGAGGGAACATGACGAGCTTTATGCCAGGCTCACGGACAGCACCCGGGTAAGTGCCAGTCTATCAATTTAACTGTTTTATGTTGTGTATAGATTTATTGCATGTTTCTCCTTATGTTTTAGATTATGCATTGGATAAAACCTTCAAATTTGTACGGTGTTTTAGTTTTATATTCTAGTCAGTACCTAGTGTACCTGCAATTTTATTATTGTTTATAAGAAATTAGTGTTCACTAGTTGATATTAGCACTTTCCAAAGAAAGAAGAATTTTTTTTTTAAATTTATAGGTTTGGTGAAACCTTTGTCAGGTCAATTGTTGAGATAGTATTGGGAAGAGGGCAAATTTAAAACAGCAATAAGTTTTTTGTCTGGTCACAACATCAATAACATCACTTAATTCTCACTTTTGGGAGGAGATATTTAGTGTCCTAAATGGTACAATCCGTTATTTTAAAATAGAAAAAAAAAAACTTTCAATTGGTTTCTGGTATTTGCCAAAATTAACTGTTGCGTGGTGTATGGCTCTTACCGCATTGCAGTTGGATTTAGCCGCTAAGGTTGAAACACTGAAAGTGGAGAAGGAACAGCTTCTAGTCAATCTCAACAAAGCTGAGGAAGAGGTTACTAATACATTTGAAACTTAACTATTACAGAAGAGATCCCTGCGTTTTATATATTTGGATCTGTGGCTCTTATCAGATTTTAGATCTGGCAAAATTTGGAACTTAATTTTTGAACCAAAATGTTTACTGAGCCAAGATAAATGGGCCTGAATGACTGAGTAAATTTGACCAACACATGCAGTGAACTAAAACCCGAAATGATTCACCCAGTTAGACACAACTCAACACTGACATGAATGGCTTGTTTGGGACTTTCTATTTATTTACATGAAATTTTGCAAGTTTTTTTCTCAGGGATTTCTTAGTTTAACTATGAATCTTTTTGTAATTTGTAGTTTATGTCAGCTTTCAAATATATCTTGACAGCATTATTGTTTATTATATTTAAGGTTGTGGTGCTCTCCAAAGAAAACAAAATGCTTGAAAGGGAGAATAAGCGATTGATGGAGCAGTTAAAGAGGCGCCCAGGGGGGTATGATGCTAAACTTTCAGCTAGTTCTTCTGCCAAGGTGAGTAGATCGTAAACAATTTGAACTGTTTGAAACCATGTTTTTAGGTCATGTTCTTTAATACGAATTTCCATTTTTTTTAGTTAGAAAAAGAAAGTGAAAAACCATAGAAAAAAGAGTAGTACAGTAAAAGGAAATGGCTGTTATGGCAGTAGTAACAAGTAATATCGAGCAACATGGTAGGTTCGTTAATCCTTGATTATTGGTGCTTTCTTAGTCGAAAAATATGGAATCAGGTGAATTTCTATGAGTCTATCCATGTTAATTGAACATAAGACAAGCATATCTGATTCAAATGATGAAGTTTACCCATTGATCTTAATCTATTTCGCAAGCCATGCGTTTCCATTCTGAAGTTGTAGACTTTTGGAGTTGGTTTTGTACTTGATCAAAAGGTTGGAAAATGGAGGTCAATAGGTTATTTTGGTGTTCATTTTTCAATATTTTTTGACCTGTTGATCTTACTACAAAAGAAGTACTTGATCAACTGTTAGAAATTGTTGTTTGAAGGTAGTCTGACTGTTGTTGAAGTATACCCACAAATCCCTTAGTGAGCTTAAGCTCACCTTAATTTCCTGCTTGGATTTAGGAAGATTTACCCGTTAAATCTTTACTCTGTGAGGGATGAATATTTGGGAATTTTAAAATGAACAGATGATAATTTAAACACCAGCACGATTATCTTATTAGAGAAAACCGGTAATAATGATGCATTAACTTCTCACTTACACAGGTAAAAGGGAAATCAAACCTGAAAAAGAGCTCAGTTGCTGGCAGGCCGATTGATTCAGAAAATGAAGATGCAAGAGACCCTCTGACACCTATACATTTTAATTCTCCTGAACTTGACACTTTCAATACCAGTGTTTAGATTGCTTTTCACAAACAGAATGTTTTCTTAAAGGTAATAGTAACCATCGTTTTGATAGTTTTGAGACTACTGGTACTTGCAGCTGTTAAGTTCCTGGTACTCGTAATTGCCAATGCTATGCTTTTTGTATGTATCTTGCTAGTATGTGGCCAATCCTCGAAAGCTAATAGGTATTAATAATTTTGTTTATTTTTTCTGTAAAAATTTAGGAGATTGCTATTCCTTTTGTAGCAAAAAGCACTGAAGGATTATATAGAAAATATTTTACAGTTCATGTTTCTAATATCATGCGTATTAATGGGAGGCAATTACTAGCACATATAGTGATGGATCTCGTTTCTTTATTGGGATATGTATGTTTGGATTTTTTTTTTTTTTTTTTTGGTGGTAGGGTGTTTACTGTGAATTCTGATCCAGTGCAATACTGACTGGGTAGAATAAGATCTGAGTCGTCAGTTTTAATCTGATATGAATCTTACTGCGAAGTAGTTAATGAATAATAATTTTAAGGTAATAAGAAAGAGTTGAAGTTCTGATCAGTGAGTAAGGTTTTTTATTGAACTATGGAGGGAGATGGAATTAGATTGTGTTAGAGGGTATACAAAATTTAACCCTTCTTTATTAGAATGATTTTTTTCATCATTATGCAGAATTACCTAATGTATAGCAAATTAAATCATATTTACATTTGAAAATTATGATATTTATTAGAGAGAAAATAACTGACCCTTGATAATTAATATTTAATAATGTATCTAGAACTGTTAATTTTGTATCGTTTAAATTTTAAGTCACTTGATGAACGATAAAATATAAATCAAATCTCATCATACTTTAAAAACATGACATGTAGATTTGAATTTCAAATTGAAATTTTATTTTGAAGATTGTCAAAATAATAAATTATCAAATATAGAGAATAAATTACTTATCAGTACTAGAGGGGCAAGGATGTATTCATCACTTGTGATTTAAAAAAAAACAACAACGATAAACTGCAATGACATAGCAAAATTTACAAGCGCACTTGCAAATGAAATTCGGCCAGATTTCTTTAGTTTGTTTAAACAAATGAACACAATAAAATCTTTTAAACCTTTAGTTTTAAACTAATGAGAAATTCTGAATGTGGGGAATAATGCATCCAATGTTACACTGTACAGATGGAGCATCCCAGCTTATGAACTCATGAAAAAATAATTTCTTTTTGTAGAATTTCTATTCATCCACATATACATGATAAAAACCCATAAATTCCTGGAGTTGCCAAATTTTCATGTCAAATTAAGCTGAGGCTGTTTGCTTATTTTCCAGATCCTCTATGTGAAGAGCTCGCAGCAGCTTTGGCCATGCCTCGGGAATTCCACCAGGTAGATCAAATTCTAGAAGCTTCCCTCTTGCTCGATAGAATTCCTCCACTGGTTCACACTGAAAGCAAAAAGCATGAGAAATTTTAGACAGTATTCACCTGGATCACTGTCCATGTGGTGCAGGGTTATTACAAATAATTCTCATTTCATAGGACACAGAAAACAATATCCAAAGTTTTTGCAACAATACATCATGAGGGTTAAAATGCCTCACATCCTTTATCTCCGTTTTCAAAGTACAATCAATCGATCCGAATTGATCAACATGATCTCCATATTAAAATGTGTTTGGAGACCAAATTTTATATTTTTTGGAAACTTTTTACTATTTTTTTTAGATAGGTGGACCATCCAGAAAGAGACATGAGACATTTGAACCCACCTCATATATCATCTGCATTTTTGGTGAAATTAGCACATGGTAACAAACAATATAATTGGCAAACCAATTTATACCAGACGATGGTAAACGCGTAGCCGCTCCTTGACGACATCTTCAGTGTCGTCAGGGCGAGTGATGAGTTTGGAGGTGCACTGAGGCGGGGGCAGGAGTGGGGGCATGCAGATTCCAGGACGGCCATTCTCCCCCTTGAAGTCTATTGAGGCCAAATTGAAGTTTCCCCCACACTGGCTGCAGATGCGCCTCCCTAGGCATTTTGCCAGCAGTGCATCCTCCCTTAGCTTTAGGTTTATCACGAGATCAATGTCCGTCACGCCTTCTAGTATTTCCTGATTAAGAAGATATATATCATAGCCTCATAGGCATGTCGCACTTAGTAGAATTGGTTTCAAAATTAGAAAGAAATCAGATTTAGTTGTGGGGCATATCAGATACCAGTGGGTAACTTATTTCAATGAATTGTTCCATTCTTTTATTACTTTATGTAAATATTAATGTTTTGCTCTTCTACATGACTTGCTTATTGCAAAAGTATAGGTAAGAACAAGAGAGAGGCTATAGTAATATGCATATTACACAATGGCCCGCACTATGGACTCATATCTTCGTTTTAAGTCTAAACAGTTGATCTGAACCATTCAACATTCTCTTCATATTAAAATGTACTTGCACAAATTTACATTTTTTTAGAATATTTTTACTATTTTTTTAGATAGGTAGAAAATCAATTTATTTGAAAATTTTGGACCATCCAAAATCAGTGATTTTCTACCTATCTAAAAATATAGTAAAAATATTCTAAAAAATGTAAAATTTGGTCTACAAGTATATTTTCACATGGAGATCATGTTTAATGGTTTGGATAGACTATTTAAACTCTGAAAATAGAAATATGGATGCATATTACGGGTCGATCTGTAATATATGCATATTACCATAGCCTCACTCAAAGAACAAGTTAAAAGGTCTTAAAATAGTTGGGAATTGTACAATATAAGACTTGTTTTACATATAAGGCAGTAAGAAGGTTTCGCTTTCTATGCCTTATTGGGGACCTTTCAGACAACAAAAGAAGCATAGATACTTACAAGCAGTTAGGAAAAGCTCACCGCTTGTCTAATTGTTCGAGGGAATCCGTCAAGAATAAACCCTGTTTCACCCTTGGTTTGCCCTTTCTCAAGCCTTTTTGACAGTAAATCTATTATTATCTCGTCTGACACCAATTGTCCATTATTCACAATTTCTGCTAACTAAAACACAGAGCCATACATTAGGTCTAAAGTTCAAAATTTCAAAGCACCAATACAAAGTTAATCATGTAAAGCTTGGCACTAACCCCTTAAATTTATATTCTATTGAAGGTCTATTCACAATCAGCTTTTGTACTATTTGTTACATAAACTAGAGACCTATCATTAACAATAACTGTGTTATCTTCCACATAAAAAATTGCAAGCACCAACATCAATAATTAAATAATTAAATATGACAGAGGGTTCAAATGCCAAAACAAACCTTCATCATGCCTACTCTTTTTAACTTTTTAGTAACAAAAGTTTTAAAACTCACATGTGAAATAAACCGTTAAATGGATCTATATTATTTTTTATGCGTGCACACTAAAAATTATCACTTTTCAAGTTTGTTTTAATACATATTAATAAGATGAAAAATTATCCACATAAATGCATATATTTTTACATACTCCTGATACTAATTAAATAAAATCTAAATGTCGTAATATTTTACATGTGCACAGAGAAAATGATATAAATCATATCTAACGATTTAATTTTAACATTTGTATTTTAAATTTTAGGCTATTGATTTTAAAAAGCAGAGGTACGACAAAGACACCATCAAAAGTGTGAGGTACTTCAACCAACAAAGAAAAGAAAAAAAAAAGACCTTTTTAGTGAGGGAACCCGAGGAGGCGAGCTCGTCACGAACGAGATCGCCGGTGGAAATATGGGGTACACCTAGCAAATTCGATAGTCTGCTAGCGTACGTCCCCTTGCCTACACCTGGGCAGCCCAAAAACACCCACTGCACGCTACGTGTCCCCAGTTTCTCCCTATTAACCGGCGGTGTCATTCTCGTGCAAGGGCTTATATTCAGATCCGGGTTCGGATTTGGATTCGATGCGATGCGGATGGCCGCCGGATCCGAGACCAAGTCCGACAGTCGCCGAATTGTAAGAGGTGAATATGCGGCACGAAAGACCCGGTTTAGCGCCGTCATCTTTTCCTTTCTCGTTACTTCTCTTCTCAGTTCTCACTGTTCCCCTCTCTTTTTCTCTTTCTTTTCTCCTCAAATTTGAGAGAGAGAGGGAAATGGGATGGTGGAGCAAGGTTGGGGATTGAGAGAGGAGAGTTCTCTTTCGGTCAATTGCGTTTGTCTTTTCATAATAAAGATGCGTTTTAAATACACGGGATTCACGTGATTGGCTAAATGGCTGGGCTCCTCTGGAATTATTTTAGTATAACCTTTTAATTTTTTTAATTTTTCAAAGAGAAGCTTACCGAGCAACGAGCAATCAAAGAAAGATACATGCATAAAAAATTCATCTCTCTTTAGAGTTTAGACCGAAATATTTTAAGAGGAGGTTCCAATACCTCATTATTTTTCCCGACATTTTTATTAATATCCAAAGTTTAATAGAAATTAATTAATATACTCATATTCGCTTAAAAGTTATAAAAATATCAGTACCGGCCATTTTTTGACCAGTATCCAATTTAATTCAGTACCGGTTGGAAAATGACCGGTACCCAAAAATTTTATTTTATTTTATTTTTGCAACAGTATCGGTCATTTTCTGGCCGGTAGGTACTTTTTTTTTTAGAATGAGCATAGCATAGTTGGCTAGAAGAAAATGTCGTAGGAAACTCGGATTGTATTTCATTCTTTAGTTAAAATCAAGCTAGCATTTAATTCTTTATAGTTAAAATCAAGCATAGCACAGAAGAATTTAATTCTTTACAATTAAAATCAAGCATAGCACAGAAGAATTTAATTCTTTACAGTTAAAATCAAGCTAGCATTTAATAACATTTTTTTTAAGAATGGACATAACATAGTTGGCTAGAAAAAAAAGTCGTAGAAACTCAGATTGAAGTTTGCACTCGGTTTGGCTAAGATCAAACAAATGCATTTGGTTGGATGCGTGTGTTACATCGGTTGCATGTATCGGTGTATCATCAATGTTTTTGCAATGAGACATCGATGTTCTATCAGCCGGGTAGTGCTAAAAAAACATCGGTGCGTCGCTGATGTTTTATTAGACTTAGCATTGGCAATTAAGCATGGTAGTGCTAAAAAAATATCGGTGCGTCGCTGATGTTTTTGCAATGAAACATCGATGCACTTATGTCGTCATTAGGCCGTGCATAAAACATCGGTACTCAATTTTAGAATGCTGGTTATTGTCAAATAAATTCACTAGCCGCATGCGAACAATAAACTTTAGTGTCATACGACACTATAAAAAAAAAATATCTGTACTTCAATCCGAGTTTCCTACGACTTTTTCTTCTAGCCAACTATACTATGCCCATCCTTAAAAAAAAAAAAATTAAGTACCGGCCAGAAAATGGCCGGTATTGTTGCAAAAAAAAAAAAAAAATTGGGTACCGACCATTTTTCAGTCATTACTGAATTAAATTGTGTACCAGCCAAAAAATAGCCGGTACGGATATTTTTATAACTTTTCAGCGGATCGGGTATATTAATTAATTTTTATTAAACTTTGGATATTAATAAAAATGTCGGTTATTTTTCATACCTAATGTGTCTAATGTGTACTAAGAATCTGAATCGCACATCTAATTTTAGATATGTGGTCCGGGTGTGTTCAGAAAAATGCGCGTCTAATCTCTCCATTTCTCTGGTTCTCTTTTTTCGCTGCCGCTCTCCAGTTACCCTCTCTTTCTCTCCGTTTCGCTCTCTCCCCGCTCCAAATTGCCCCTGACTCCTCCGTCTTCTCAGCTTTCGCCAAAGACAACTTCTCTTTGCGGAAGCAACGCGATTAGGGTCTGGGGCTCGAGAACTGAGAGACAATCTCAACCTACTATGGCAGCGTTAGCTCGGTCGGCCTCCGATTATTTTCAGGTCAATTTCTTGTGAGCGATGACTGGTATAAACAATTTTTCTTTTTGTGTTCTTTCTTTTGAGAAAACTTGAAGCACATCCAAGAAATAAATGGTTTAGCCTAACACTGATACGCTGGTAGAACCAACCTGTTGTGTCGAATGCAACATGCTTTATATATTTGGAATGATTTATTTAGTCCCAATACTGTTGATTTGGAGTAAATTCCTTCTATTCATTGGCCAAAACAAAAGCTTAAAGAGTTTATCCTTACTTGCGATGTGAATTTTTAATTCCATTCGAAAGTAATAAAAAAATATTATACTATAAATAAGAACGAAAACATGATAACAGCCATCGAATTCCAGGTATGTGATTGATAGACAAAGATCATCATAATGTTTTATTTTAGCAACTTGTAATAAAGAACTATGCATGAGCTAACTAATTTGAGATATACATCTCTAGGTCGAGGGATTTGGGGCCTCGACCAGATTAGCAATTAGTACCTTATAGTGTTAGGGTTTCTTCAGCTGGTAAAAAAGAGTGATTTATAGTAACTTGCACATAAAAAATTTTGGTTTAAACTTTATTTTACTTTTGTGAGAGCTTGTAAAAGATAACTGTATAATTAGTTTATAGATTGCAAGTTATTTATTATTATTTTTTGCTAATATGATATTGTTGTTATTTCAATAAAAAAACTTGAATGGTTGTTGGGTGATATAGAATGGGAGTATAATTGGTCTTCAATGAAGGGGTTTGGAATCTGGCTTCAGACTACCCCTCTCAACATAGGCAATGCAAAGAAAGAGACCAACTTATGGCTCAGCTAGCACTTGTTAGGCTGCAACATCACTAACCTGAGACCCCAATTTGGTTGTGCAGCAGCTCAAACAATTTCACCGTAGAGTCATCTTGCTTGAGCATAAAACTAAAGAAGCACTTGAAAGGACATATGTGATAACTAGGGAAAAAGGAAATGTACTGCCGAAATGTGTTGTGGCTGAAATTGTTTCGAGATTGGGATTTAAATTTGTGAATGAATTCATATATGAATATTTAAGTGTTGGATTTATGTATGAATATTGTAATGGATTCATCTATGAAAATGTTCTTCAGACAGCTCCTTTCAACTCTTCATGAAGTGTGTATATTTTCATTCCTAATTTTCTTATCAATTCGATCTTGCCGATGTTAGTGCTTCGCAACGCTACAAGTGTATTTGATAGGATTGGATATATAATTATAACATAATGGTTATATCTTTGGTATCTAGTTCAATTACCAGAACCTGAACCTGGTGCAAAAATATAAAGTCGAACTGTGACATCATTATAGCAAGATAGCTGGTATATTTCTTTTAACTTATCACAAAGTAAAAACTATCTATTTAATTCATTCCAGTTCCTACTATATCAAACAACAACTGCCAACAAAATAATATTTACTTAATGTATGCATGAAACAAATAAAAAAACCGACCATTAGGATCCATTAATTAACACTTGTGAACAAGCTCGAAGCACATATCAGAAAACATATCTATACTGAGACAATTTGAAGGAAAAGAAATATGATTTTTTGAAGGAAATGGAAAACAATGCCTCTGGATGGATCTCATCAAAGCACGCTGAAATCGATATTTTAAATACAAAATGAGGTGTTGTCTAATTAAAATGATGCTACTTGTCACAAACTTTGTCATGATGTGCCAAAGACAGAATCTATGAGTAAAGTCGGAAACACCTTTCCAATAGCATTTTGGATTGCACGATCTTGATCTGTAAGAATTGATACCGGTGTCTTATCACCAACTGCTTGTAGCCAAGTCTCAAACAACCACACAAATGTATGTTCTTGCTCATTTTGCAATAATGCGAAACCAAACATGATGGATTAGGAATGATTATTGACACCAACAAAATTTCCCGAAGGCAAACCATACTTGTTAGTTTTGTAAGTGGTATCAAAGACCAAAACATCGCCAAACTGCTCGTAGTATTGACGAGCGGTCAAATCTATCCAAAAGAAATTTACCAGTCTATCCTCTTCATCGGTTTGGATTGCATAAAAGAAATTTGAATCTTGTGATTTTTTCTCAATACAATAAACCAAAACAACACTTGCATCTCCACTATCTAAATTCTTCCTCCTAAGATCTCTCATATGATTCCAACAATCTCTTTGCAAAACATTTATGTTTGCATCACAATTAACAATATCTGACACTCTACCAATAGGAAGGTCTGTTTGCTAAACTTCTCCACTAGTCTTTTTGCCACAGACGACATCCTCCCTGGTTGTTTTAAGTAAACTCGACTATTGGGACTAACTAAAAGACGATTGTGCTTCTTGTTAATATTTCCTACCACCCATATACCATTCTTGTGATACAGTTATGCTTACGAGACAACCACATCTACGAGTTAAGGTTCTTCGGAAGCAAATCTGCTGAAATTCTTGATCGAATTTTAGGACCCTGTGATCCCTCTCTCCCTCTCTATCTCTCTCCTCTTTCTCTCTCCTCACTCTTTTGAGGAGAGAGAAAGAGAAGAGAGGAGAGAGATAGAGAGAGAGAATCATAGAGTCTTGAAATCTTGTCAAGAATTTCAACCGATCCGAATTAAAAATTCTTCTACCCACCTTTTCTTGATCTAAATCACTTTTATCATTTGATTTTTTCTCTCTACTGAATCTTTCACAAGAACACATATTGACGGTAAAAATACATATAATGAAAATAAAATGATAAGTTACACAAAATTATTATTGAGAAATACAAAAAGATTGTATTACATTAATAACTTTTTTTGCATCTTAGATACTAAAAAAAAGTATGAAACACAAGTCGTCTGATTAAGATAAATGAAATAAGAAAAAAAAACAATTAAATAAACGAAAATTTAAATGATATAACAAGATTAACAAACTTACAAAATTCACCTTTTTTATATATTTATAACTCACTGGTGCTGTCTTAATATCTTCAAAAGTGATTTCGTCGTATACAATCATTGATTGCCATGATGCCACCTCGCCATAGTTGTTGTGAAAACTCCGTGGTCGGTCCATTTTTTTTGTTTGGTCCTCCTTTGTCCACCGTGAATTCGTGATACACGAGTGATGCTATGAGATATTGATATTCTGTATATTGGTAGGTAGTAGGAATTAATATTTTCTTTTTCAGATTTTAAATCAGTTTAAACGGTTAATTAGAACTGTTTAATATGATTTTTATATGAAAAGATTTTTATATGAAAGTATATTTGCAGACTAAACTTTTATAATTTTTAAATTTGTTATTATTTTGTAAATAAAAAATATTATTTTTAAATGATTTAAAAATTTTATATCAAGTAATTTTTTTTATCTATCTAAATAATAGTAAATAACTTCTAAAAGATAAAAAGAATGTTATAATTTGATTTACAATTACATTTTTATATGAAAATCATATTAGATGATTCAGATCAATTATTAAACTTAGTTTAAAAATAATAATATTAATTCATAGTATATGCCAATATGCGTTGACCTTACTCGTTAATAAATTATTTTTTACCGAACCAAACTATTTTATTTTCAACCACCCACAACCACGGGGCTTCAAAGTTTTGACATGTGGCTTCAAAGTTTTAAAAAAGTAAACTTGATGGCCCCTACCAGTTGACAAAAAAATAAAAAATAAGAAAAAACAATTAAATAAACGAAAATTTAAATGATATAACAAGTTTAACGAACTTACAAAATTCACCTTTTTTATTTATATATAAACCTCACTGATGCTGTCTTAATCTCTCCAAAAGTGACGTCTTTCTATACAATCATTGATTGCCATAATGCCACCTCACCATAGTTGTTGTTAAAACTCCGTGGTCGGTCCATCTTTTTTTGTTCGGTCTTCCTATGTCCACCGTGATACACGTGTGATGCTATGATATTATGTATATTGGCCAAGGTTTTAAATAGCGTTTATAGCGTCGTAGCGGGAAGGCTAAAAAAAAAGCTATAGCGAATAGCGTCGCTATAGCGAATAGCGTCGCTATAGCGGAAGCTATTCCAAATAGCGTTTTTTTTTTTACATTTCGTATATTCAATATTTGTACTAAATATCAACATTATCTAAAGTCTCATAGAACAATAAATAACACCAAAGTAATTAAGAAATTATAATATTCATATTGAACCAGTACAAAGTTCAAATTGCGGTTCAAAATATCCATAGTAATATCATAAACTATCGATTTTTCCTATTAAAAATATCTTAAGCATCATGATTCATGACATAATTTTTTTTTTCTATTCAAATTTTATTTTCGATTTGGACTTTTTTTCTATTCAAATTTCAATTTCTATTCCCAATTTCAAATTGATTTATCTGTAGCAAGTAGCAACAAATTCAATTTCGGTTTGAGATTTTTTTTATCTTTATTTAAAATCCATATAAATTGCTTTAAAAAAAAAACCATATTGTATAGCGCAAATAGCGCGAATAGCGGACCGCTATAGCGCTGTAGCGGTCGCTATAGCGGCCGTAGCGCAAATAGCGCATTTTGATGTCATAGCGTAGCGTTTGGGGTCCAAAAACGCTATAGCGGCGCTATAGCGGCGCTATAGCGCGCTATTTAGAACACTGATTTTTCCTATTAAAAATATCTTAAGCATCATGATTCATGACATAGTTTTTTTTTTCTATTCAAATTTTATTTTCGATTTGGACTTTTTTTCTATTCAAATTTCAATTTCTATTCCCAATTTCAAATTGATTTATCTGTAGCAAGTAGCAACAAATTCAATTTCGGTTTGAGATTTTTTTTATCTTTATTTAAAACCCATATAAATTGCTTTAAAAAAAAAAACCCATATTGTATAGCGCAAATAGCGCGAATAGCGGACCGCTATAGCGCTGTAGCGGTCGCTATAGCGGCCGTAGCGCAAATAGCGCATTTTGATGTCATAGCGTAGCGTTTGGGGTCCAAAAACGCTATAGCGGCGCTATAGCGCCGCTATAGCGCGCTATTTAGAACACTGATATTGGCATTAATATCTTCGTAATTAATATTTTCGTTTTCAGAATTTAAATAGTTAATCTGTGAAACATAGTTTTTATATAAAAATATATCTGCAACTAAACTTAATATTTTATAAAACAATTTTATATCGATAAATAGATAAAATATTGGTTTTAATGATTTAGAATTTTTAGATCAAGTGATTTTTTTACCTATCTGAACTTCGTACATATCAATAGACACTAGCCTCACTCGTTACATGTTCATCTGAACTGTTCAATTTTTGATATGACGGTTGTATATACATGTTCAGGTCAGACCTGAGAATTTTTTATTTGTAGAAATTATTTGAAAAGGAGAAAGAAAGAGAAAGAGTGTGCCTGTACCTTTTTAACCAAAAAAAAGAAAGAAAGAGTGTGCCTGTTGCAATATTGATAGAAATATCGGACAACATATCTGGACCAAACTTTGGACCGGAATTAACACCACTTCTCCAACTTTTTTTTTTTTTTATTATTTTCGCACAACACGGAAGGTTGCACGGAAATTAGCCTAGGATTAAATCCAGTACAAAAGTTTGGAACCGGAAATGTAAATCTGGTCCAATTTTTTTTTAGGATTTATATCGTTTATATGTTTGAAAAATATTTTGCTTTGGATGGAAAATCCGGTCCAAAATTTCATGATTTGCTGTGACAGCCCCGTTCAAACAATGTAAAATGCTGCGAAAATAAAAAAAAAAAATCTCTTGGAGCGCTAGAAGCAAATCTGGTCAAAAATTTGGACCGAATTTTGCACCTTCGTTATTACTATCAAATACCAATGTTAAAGCATCTACGTTCCAACAACGCAAACAAATTTTTAAATAACTATTAATAACTTTTTGATAAAAATTCTACCGATCTAATAACTTTTTACATATTTTTCCTTGCCACGGCTTTCTTGGTTGAATTGTACCGATTAACCATTAAAATTTTCAAAGTGTAAAGTTTTTATTGTTAATTTTTTTCATGACACGATTCCAAAGTGAAAATTTGACCGGTCAACTGTGAATTTTTTTGATGAATAGAAATTTTATCATTTTTTCTCTGTATGAAAAAATCAAAATACTTTTTTCTATTTTTTTTCTTATTTTATAATATTTTCTATGAATAAAAAAGGCACCAGATATGGCCTTTTTATTCGAAGTATTTTTACAAACCATAATTAAAAAATAGATTTTTACGAAACCAACATGATTATTTTTTTTTTTATAAAAACCATAAGAACCGAAATGGCAATTTGGTCCGTAAATTTTTTTTTATTTCGGACCGAAATGACATTTCGGTCCGTACGGGTTTCACAAGTTTTCAGATCAGCCACCAAAGAAATCCAAAAAGGGGACGGGACTCGCTCAATTTATTTTTTTCCAACCCAACAACAAACCCTAAAAAAAAAAAGAAGTTCGGACCGAAATGCCATTTCGGTCTCGGTTAAAAAACTCTGGATCGAAATTGTATCTCGGTCCATGGGTGTTACACTAACGACTACACTTGATTTTTTTGAAAACTTGTAAAACCGGTATGTATCGAAATGTCATTTCGGTCCAGAAAAAAAAATAACGAAACGAAATGTCGTTATAGTTTTTGTAAAAACAAAAGTAATTATGTTGATTTTTTAAAATTATTTTATTAATTATGGTTTATAAATAAAATTCTTCTTATTCCGGTAGACGTACACGCTTCATGCGTGATTGCGTGACATGTATAATGTACGAAAGCGCGTTTTATGAGCTATCCCAGACGTGGCAGGTTGTAGTATAGACTTGAAATGGTGTAGCATGATTCTTACCGACATTTTTATTAATATCCAAAGTTTAATAGAAATTATTATTTATGCCCAGATTGCCGTGGTTTCGCGAAAAACACCCAAACCGGCTACTTTTGTGGCCGGCTTAGGTAAACCGGTCAATTTGTGGCCGGTTTAGTCTTTTTTTTTTTTTTTAGAGAGAGACACTATGAAGATCAAATATTGAAATGTAACACTGAAAATATGAATTTTTGTTAAATTATTTGTTAGATTACTTCTTTTGATGTAAATTAGCACATTTATACTAAAATACGCTAGATTACTTGAAATTATGTTTAATTACACTAAATTATAATAAATTATGTTGAGTTATACTAAATTACGTTAAATTACAACAACTTCGCTAATTATGTTGAAATATGATAAATTACGCTAAAGTAGACTGATTTACTGAGCTACTTGGATTGAATAGTAAAAATCACAAAAAATAGTAAAAAAATTCGGAAAATAGTAAAAATTGGTAAACTCCATGTTCATTATGTAACTAATTACTGAGCTACTTGGATTGAATAATAGAAACGAAAATCTTAATCGGAAACTTCAACTCAAGTTTTGAGGCTCTTCTCTTTATTTTTTGGCGATTTTGAATTTTGAAATCCGGCATCACAGGCATGGACGCATGCGTATTTTCACAAGCTTTCCGAAAAATGGTCATTTGTTGAAATCGGACACTCGAGTGCCGTTTTATGGCTGTTTGAAGTTTCGTCGTCGTTTTTCGCCTTTTCAGTGAAGATATCGTCCCTATTCATATGTAATTTAGCGTAATTTACCATATTTTAGCGTAATAAAATGTAATTTAGTGTAATTTAAATTAATATAGGGTAATTCAACATAATTTCAAGTAATTTAGCTTATTTTAGTATAAATATGCTAATTATATTTCAAAAGAAGTAATCTAAAAATAATTGAAACAAAAAAATTCAAATTTCACTGTTAGATTTCATTATTTTGCTTTTCACAGTGTCTAAAAAAAAAAAAAAAAGTAAACTGGCCATTTTGTGGCCGGCTTATTGGGGTACCTAAGCCGGCCATTCTGTGGCCGGCTTGGGTGTTTTTCGCGAATCCGCGGCAATCTGGGCATAAATAAATATTTCTATTAAACTTTGGATATTAATAAAAATGTCGGTGATTCTAGACGTTGGTTTAATAGTTTTTAATCTTAAGTTATGAGATCCGTCAATTGACGAAAAAAAAAAAACTTCTTTAGTTATCATCTATGTTGCATGGATACGGGTACGGGTATCGTATCGGATACGATACGGATACGGCGATACGGCAATTTTTAAAAATTAAGAATACGATACGTCTATTATATTATATTATTAGTTCAACACTTGTATTATATAAATTAAATATCAATTCAAAACAAAACAAAAAATATATATATCAAAAGTTTTGGATATAGATTAAATATAAAAGCTACTTGATTATAACATCAAATTTGAAGTGGTGTAGTGGTTAAGGCCTTTGGAGTCCATAGCAATGATCCTGGGTTCGATTCCCGCTGGCCGCTAGAAAAAATGAAATTTTGGCGCGGTCCACAGGGAAGGCGCGGTCCACAGGATGGCGCTGTGTATGGTGGACTATTCCGTATCCAGAAGTGTCAGAGGCGTATCCGACGAGTCAAAGGTGTATCCGACGAGTCAAAGGTGTATCCGATACCGTATCTGGGCGGGTACGATACGCCACGTACTCTGATACGCCAGCTGGTGTATCGGAGCCGTATCGAGTGCGTATCGGGTGCGTATCCGTATCCGATACGCACCCGATACGGATACGGTGCCTAAGATGAAGTATCGGGGTAACATAGGTTATCATTAAAATAATTTTAAATTAGATATAGTTTCTTAATTTTACTATAAAGTCATAAAAGTGCGTTTTAACATTCAACTAGTTCCTTGTAATAAAATATTATTTTTGTATCACTTAATTAGTTATCTTTAATATTTAGCGGTTCTATTAGAACTAATATGGTTACATCATTTTAAGGGGGAATTTAAGTATACCTCAAACACTTTGAAATTACATATTCCCCCTCTAATATCATGTTTTTAAACAAAGGGTAAAATTGATATTTTTATAAATTTGAAATAATTTTTGATAGAAAAGACAATAAAATGGTTAAATTTGTGAGTTTTTAAAATTTAGAAGGATAAATAAGTTATTATGAATTGTAGAGGGGGAAAATGCACAATTTGAGGTTTTTGAGGGGTATACATGAAATTACCACTTTTTTCTTTATATTTGTTTTTCTTGCATTCAGTCATGCCCATAGGCCATTACAGATCTGGTTTCAGTACTGATCAGTACATCACATAACCGAAATAATAATCTAATCCAGTACATTTGATTAAGCTAGAAACGTTGGAAATGTAAAACCAGTATAACTCCAAGGTTGTCCCTGTAATTTGCCAGCATATCAGCAATTTCATTGCTTGTCCTTTCCACGTAAGAGCAACTAATCTGTCTATTTTCCTTGAACAATTCCCATAGCAGATGCACCTATTTTAAAGCTCTCCAGTCAGCCTCTAAAGGCGGTTGAGGCTGCATTACTAATTTTGATAGAAGCTGGCAATACGTGAAAAATTGACAAGGCAGAAAGTTGCTTCTGATGACATAGTTGATTGCTTCTCTTAGCCCTATTGTTTCGGACTGAAAAACACAACTTGCCAGTATTCCTGCTGCCATGTATGCGATTAGTCTCCTCTGTGCTGAACCATGAAGCCCATGCCTCCTCTCCAGGGCTCATTCCAAGCCCTGTCTGTGTACCATGTGAATGCCGCGTTGCCTTGTACCGGTCTCGGTACCAGTTAGGTACTGGTAATGAGCTTTTGGATTGATGCCGCGATTGTGGATTCTCTAGTAGAGCCCTATTTTACCAGCTTCCAGATAAACATTCTGATGCGTGGGACGATATTACCCTTTTTCCAGATGACCTTCCAGATCTATTTGGAACATCATTTGCTGGCAGCCTAGAGCCAGTCCCCTGATCTTGCATCAACTCTCTCTATGATCTCTTCACTGAGTAATTTCCATTGTCAGCTAACAGATACATCAGCCTATCATCAGTGCCTTCTGCTGATGAGGACATTTGCCAGTATCTGCATGCACCGCTGGAACACAAAAAATTGAAAAAAGTGTATCAATTTTTGGACATTCCACCCCAATTCCCACTTCTTTTAAAACTTGTATGAAGATAGTACAGAGTTCACTTGATGGATCATCGTTACACTTTCATATGATTGATAGACATATATACCTTGAAATATAATTATTGTATGTGTTAAAGAGAAATTAAGAGTAGTAAATTAACTGTTGAGAGGTCATTGCCATGGATTGCAATAGACATGCATATTGTTAAAAATAAAAAATTTCACAAACCAAAACTTTAAAAGCTTCCTCCCATAACATCATCCTAAGAAGTTTTAGGATGCATTATTAAACTTACATAGCATAATCCTAAAAAGTTTTAGGATGCATGCTTAAACTTGTACCAAATCGCATAAGAAACAATACAAATTAGCCACAGAAAAAAAAAAAAAAAACGGAAAAGCACGCTTCAGTTTAATAACACTGAACTGATTAGAGAAATTTTTAGTTCTTCTAGATTTCCATTTACTAATTAGACTATAGTAATCTTGTCAATAATTTTTTTATCATTTTCTTCTAGAAGAATGATTGTTGTGTTAATTATATACACTTCTAGATTTTGTGTTAAAAGCTACGTATTTGTGTTAATGTGCATGATTAAGTTTTGATCATTTTCTTTTAGATTTCCATTTATATGTGTATTAATTGAGCGATAGTTAAATGTGTATTTTAAGGAGTTCGAAAAATAAATATGGAAAATCAAGACAACTGTCAAAATGTTTTCACTTCTACATAATCAATGATTGTACACGGTTTTTACAACCATTTCTAGGCGCAACAGCGTCTATGAAAGTGTCTGTAAATTGTACACGGTTGTAGAGCCGTGTAAGTTTTTAATTCCAAAAATAATGTTGATTTTTTTTTTTTACAACACATTCATACATGGTTTTTTAAATTAACTAAGATATTGATTTTCATGTGGAAAATGCAAATTCGATATTTCCAGCTGAAGTTAAAGAAAACAGTAGAACTTGCGGTTTCTTTCTCTAGTAAAGACGAAATTGGGTGCGTACAGATAAAAAATCTTGTAATTAAAAATTTTCCATCAGGTCTTCAACATTATTGATTGTATCCCAATTAATTCTGATTCTGGTACATGGTTTATATCCAACAATGAAAATACTCAATAACAAAACTCTAGATATACGTATAAAAAAGATTTATTTAATTTAACAAGGAACCAATGTTAATTTGTGATATTATTTTAACAATTTTTTTTTTAATCCACAAGAGTACAACCACAAATGAAAGCAATCAACATAAGCAAATCTTACTAAAAAATCAACACAAGCAAATGCTAGCTGCTATAGCTAGCTAGCTGAAACTGTCGATGAATATGAAAGAATATAAGTGGATATTAAACTAGTCTTATTACTTAGGAGCGAGCTTGGCCTTGATGGCCTTGACCTGGTCGTTATCTATTTGGAAGGCCTTGGCGAGGATGTCGTCAGCAACTGGAGGAGTGGAGGCAAAGAGTGTGGTGGCGATGGCTTGTGTGCCCTGCAGCTGGCTGTTGAAGGCTGCCACCACGGAAGCGGCCCGTAGCCAGCGTTCTTCTGAAAATGGACGAGACTCCGCGGGAAGACAAAGAGGTCTCCCTTGGTGATGGTCTTCGAGATGAGCACATTGGCTGTGGTAATGAAGCCCACATACAGGGTACCCTCCATTACAAACACAATCTCGGTGGCACGGGGTGCGTATGTGGCGGGTTGATGCCCCCCACTGCGTAGTCAATGTGGGCCATCAACACCAGTGGTGGAACCAGAAATGATTGGCAGGGGGGGCCAGTTTTTGCTGCCAATAGGCGGTTGATAAATCCAAGAGTGCCCGACAGAAGGGGTGCCGTTTTTTTTTTTTTATTAAAGGGCTCTATATTTTTCTGGGCTAAGGGGGAGCCAGGGCCCAGGCCTTGGTTCCGCCACTGATCGACACGCCCAGTGTGTTAAGCCCTGGGATTGTCTGCACATTTGCCAGTGTCACAAGTGACCCCACCAGGTTGTTCGTGTTCCCCGCATTCGCCAGTCCCCCGAAGAAGAAGTCGTTGGCTGTCACATTGTTATTGTTCTTGCATGGGAATCCATTCACCCTCGTGGCTGCAATTAGATATTCATGTGTATATATTTAGAAATTACAAACACTTGATTGATTGATTAGTTGAATAAGTTCATTAACATTTAGACAGATATATGCATTTGATTAATGAAGCTTACCAGCAGCGAGGTCAGCTACACAGATGTCTTGAAGCATTTCGGGGTCGGCTCGGACGATTGAAGGAAAAGCAACAAAAAGCAACACTGCAATGGTGGCAACCTGCAGCTGGTGGAAACAAGACATCATGTTGGCCATGGCTTTAATTAGTTTGCTCGATCTCATTTAAATTGGAAGTAAGTTATGATTTAAGTGATGGATATGGAGCTATGCTTTATATACCTGAGGCCTGAGGGTCATGGCATATATGGAAAAGCGTTGAAGTACATATCCATATAAACAAGTAATTTTGTAATAAATATTGATTGATTGGTTGGTTGGTAAATTGTATTGCTGAAGTGGTAAAGGCCGGCCCGGTATCCATTTTTATTGGTGATTATTGTACATCCAACAGTTGAGATACATCCATTATTATGATACATTTTTAATGTCAGTCCTTGATTTCACAAGGGTGCTATAATCGTTTACATATCTTAGTTTAAATTTGGTATTATTATTTGCACCATGAAACATACCATAATTTTAAGCAAGATGTACTTCTTACTTCTAATTAGGATCTGAGCTTTTAAAGTAATACGCAAAAGCAACGAAGACCTTCATTTTAGATAAGAAATTAATGTTATAATTGAAATAAATAAAAGCATAGATTCATAATCAATTGACAGGAAAAGTTAACAAAGTTCATTTTGAAAAAATTGCGCATCAGATTTATATTATGATGAAATTTTTTCTGCTTATCAACTAATAAACAGATGCACAGGAAAGTTTATATTTATTGTCATAAAATTTTAATTACGAAACAATAATAAAAAATTTTAATTACGAAACAATAATCAAATTTATTAAAAAAAATTCAAGAGAATTAATCCAGCAGCAAAATTTTCTTACATAAATCATAAAATTGTTTTACATGAAATTTAGAGAAGGAATTGAGTCATAAGAACGTATAGAATGCCGATATTTTTATTAATACCCAAAAAAAAAAAAACAAATTATCAAATCTGCCCCCACCCCAAATTTATTTTTAAATCTACCCCAACCGCCCGTCTGCTGGGCAGTCCAGATCCAGAGCAGACCGCCCAGTCACTGGGCGGTCCACTACCCATAGCTGACCGCCCAGGGAGTGGGCAGTTCACTTTTTTTTTTTTTAAAGAGACTATGAACATCAAGATGCTGAATTCTAAGGCTAAAAATTCGAATTTTGTTTTAAATATTAGTTAGATTACTTCTTTTAAGCATATTTATACTAAAATACGCTAAATTACTTGGAATTATGTTAAATTACGTTGAATCACACTATTACGCTAAATAACGCTAAATTACACTAAATTACATTAAATTACGGTAAAATACGGTAAATTATGCTAAATTACATATGAATAGAGACGATATCTTCACTGAAAAAGCGAAAAACGACGACGAAACTTCAAACGGTCATAAAACGGTGCTCGAGTGTCCGATTTCAGCAAATGATCACTTTTCGGAAAGCTTGAGAAAATATGCATGCGTCCATGCTAGCAATGTCGGATTCCAAAATTCAGAATCGCCAAAAAACAAAGGGAAGACTCTCAAAACTTGAGTTGAAGTTTCCGATTAAGATTTCATTTCTATTATTCAATCCAAGTAGTTTAGTAAATTAGTTACATAATGAACTTGTAGAATACCAATTTTTACTATTTTTGGAATTTTTTTACTATTTTTTATGATTCATGAAAGATGGCACAGAATTGGTCTACTTTAGCGTAATTTTGCGTAGTTTAGCATAATTTACCGTATTTTAGCATAATTAGCGAAGTTATTGTTATTTAGCATAAATTAGTGTAATTTAGCGTAATTTAACATAATTCCAAGTAATTTAGCATATTTTAGTATAAATATGCTTAAAAAAAGTAATCTAACTAATATTTAAAATAAAATTTGAATTTTTAGCGTTATAATTCAGCATCTTAATGTTCATAGTCTCTTAAAAAAAAAAAAAAAGTGGACCGCCCGCTCCCTGGGCGGTCAGCTATGGGTAGTGAACCGCCCAGTGGCTGGGCGGTCTGCTCTGGATCTGGACCGCCCAGCAGACGGGCGGTTGGGGTAGATTTAAAATTAAGTTTGGAGTGGGGCAGATTTGATAATTTGTTTTTTTTTTTGGGGTATTAATAAAAATATCGGTATAGGATGTGAGAACAAATAATGAGGAAGAGGAGTAATTTTTGTTAGTGAAATAAATGCGGTCAATTTCAAAGATTTACAAAGAAATTATTTGAAAGAGTCAAAGGAAGAAAATATTTTTCCAGAGCTGTAGGTTGTACTCTCTATCTCTTGCGCGCGCTGGAAGGATAACGCATTTGAATAATATATTCTTTCATCTTTTTTTATTGTGGTTTGACTAATTCATCCAAAACTGTTCCTTCCATATATAATTTGTTGGCCATAGGGGTGTTACGGTACGGATCAGTTGCAGACATTTTCATATTAATACCCATTAAAATTAATCTTATTCATATTTTATCTTTATCTATTAAAAATTGATTTTATCTTATTCTACCCTTATCCGTTAATATTATCGGGTAACGAAACAGTAGCGGATGAATATCAGATAATAATAATATAAACATTAATTTTATTATATTTTACAAATAGAACATGAAAAACTCATTCATTCCACACATATGTAATTGCATTACTAACAAAAAATAAAAATATATACAATTAATTTCAACTAAATTGTTTTTTAAAAGAGCACCCTATTAGCATGAATATATTTCGTAAACTCACCTAAAACTTTTTAGATTTTCAATTATTTTACAAATTATATTTTACTCATTACATAATTACATAAGATAACCATCTAAATTGCTTTTTCACTCATTAAGATTTTTTTATTGCAAAAGCATTTATTTATTTTGTTCCACTGGATAAAGTCAATTTCAAAAGGTGTATACGGTAATTAGGGAATATGTTTCTACTTTCTACCAAGTGAGGGGTGTGTTGTAATAAAATCTCATGTACAGTTTTTTTAAACTTTAATAGAAATGTCAGCTGGTTCTGACCTTAATAAAAAAAGGGGGTATATGGCACCTTTCACTCATTAGAGTAACCGGCTTGGCAAGCATATGGGTATGTATATATTGCTTATGGGTATGTATATATATCTCTGTAGTGTTATGAGCCTAGTAAAAAAAGACTGTAAATAATCGGATATGGCCTGGTAATATCAGAAATCGACCACGTTGCTGCTTATTTATCTAAATCAACGAAACAACACACATCCATGGGATAAAAAACATACTTGGGTTGCCACTCACGATTTGAAAACCGTGCAAACTAAATTTTCGGCCTCTAATCGAAGCAATACAACACAAAATGGCTGGATGGAAATCAGCATTATTATCTTGGGAGGTCGGATCATCGTGGTTAAATCGGTGTTGTCGGCGATCCCACTCCACTAATGTGTCTTCAAGCACATTGATAAGCTCCGGAGAAATTTACTATGGTAAAGAAACGAGACATGTAAAGAAATTGTTTAGTGAATTGGAAAAGGATCTGTTTGCGAAAGGAAAATGGGGGCATGGCGATCCTGGATCTCAAAGTGCAAAATGAGGGACTACTCTTGAAGTGGTTATGGAAATTAGAAGCGGAGGTGAATTCCTTGTGGACAGAAATGATGCGCTGCCTTTATGGGGTAACCGAGGCCCCACACATTATACACAACCACAATCTTTCTTTCTTCACAAGGTCTCTGCAGTCACTCATTCCTTTCTATTTGTTCTCGGTTACAAGTTGCAACAGTGGACCAACAGCCACAACCGCTATGGCAACGGACAGAGCACGGTAATTTTACCAGTGCCTCGGCTTACAAGCTAATGCAGGACTCTGGACTTCGGTGCAGGTTCCATAAAGCTCTGTGGAAATTGAAAGCGCCCTTAAAGGTAAAACTCTTCCTTTGGATAACCTTGCAGAATAAAATACTCACACAACAAATACCGATTGCTTGAGGCTGCAACATTACACCGGGCTGCCATCTCTGTGGAGATAACATGATACCACATCATGTACCACTGCACCTACTCAAGAGAAATTTGGAGCGGTCTCATCCGAAAATTCAGCATACAAGTCAATACTGGTAACCAGGAAACAGTGCTGACCCTTTGGTAGAACCACAGAATTAGACTGAAATCGCAGCCACGACAACTTTGGGATATCGCCTGCGCAGCGGGATGTTGGGTCCTGTGGCGTGAGTGAAACAGAAGGCTCTTCTCCCAGGAGAGGAAGTGTGCAGCAGCACTGATCAGTGACACTGGCGCAGAGATTCAGAGTTGGTACCAGAACATATAGCGGATTCGGGTTTAATATAGGTCAGCAGATCCAACAGTGTTTATGTAAGGATGATAGCTGCAGTAGAGACAGAAAAGAAGAAGAGGAGAAGAGACAGAGAAGAAGAAGAGAGAAATTGGTAATTTTCTATATTCCCTTCTCCTGTAATTTCTTACATATAAATAGGTAACAAACAGAATATTGAAGATATGATAATCTCTATCTAAGGAAATTAAATAAAGTAGCATAATAATAAAGATTGTCAAGGATATGCAGATCCCTTGTTATTATATATTTCTAATTATAGAGGAGATATGCTGTGGCACTTCTAAGCTGTAGCATCTTGATACTCCTGACGTGGCCTACGTGTGTAGACTTTAACAGGCGCAACATCCCCTCCCCCTTGAAAAAGCGACTTGTCCGCAAGGCGAGAAGAGTCTAGTGCATCCGTATCCTCCCAACTCGCATCTTCGAGTGCTAGATCGGACCATTGTACCAACACCTGAGGGACCTGTTGGTTGCCACGAAGAATGGTCCTGTGCTGTAATATGGCAATTGGAACATGCACAGGTTTGTTAGCAGAACTGGAGGCCGGTAAGGAGTGAATTGCTGGTGCGGTTGATCCTTTGTACGGTTTGAGCAGCGAGCAGTGAAAGACTGGATGAATGCGGCTTGTGGGAGGCAATTCTAGGCGATAAGCAACCGGTCCAACGCGCTCAAGAACTTTGTATGGTCCATAGAAGCGTAAACTGAGTTTATGTGAAGAGTGGTGGCGCAAGGATAGTTGGCGAAAAGGCTGAAGCTTCAACAGAACCAAATCGCCTTCCTGAAATTCGTGCTCCTTGCGTTTTTTGTCAGCAAAGTACTTCATGGCATTCTGTGACTTGGAGAGATTGGCCCTAAGTTGCCGCACAATTGCATCCCGCATCGTGAGATCCTGATCCACAGCCTCAAGAGCACTTGTACCCGCGCAGTAAGCAAGAAGAGACGGGGGTTTGCGCCCATATGTTGCTTCAAACGGGGTCATACCTGCTGCTGCCGAGAAGGTGGTATTGTGATGAATTCGGCCCAACTCAAAAGCTTAGACCATTTAGAAGGCTGTTCATGGACAAAAGCACGTAAGAATTGTTCGATGCAACGATTGACACGCTCTGTTTGACCATCTGTCTCAGGATGATATGCGGAAGAGAAGTGTAATTTAGTGCCCTGTAGCTTGAAAAGCTCTTTCCAAAATGCGCTCTGAAAAATAGGGTCACGGTCTGAAACGATACTCTTTGGCATGCCATGTAACTTGCCCACCGTGTCCCAAAATATTTGCGCAATCCGAGTAGCTGGATAATGCAAAGGCAGTGGTGCCAAATGAACTCCCTTTGATAGGCGATCGACAACCACCAAGATGGCAGTATAGCCCGCAGATGGAGGCAAGTGCGTGATGAAGTCCATAGAGAGATCGGTCCATATGGCAGTAGGAATGGGCAGCGGCTGGAGGAAACCATAGGGAAAGTGATTGGTAGGCTTGCATTTTTGGCATACATCGCACGTGCTGACAAACTGCTCCACGGCTTTAAGCATTCCTTTCCACATAAAATGCGTTGCTAGGCGCTTAAAAGTTCGGAGAAATCCCGAGTGACCGCCCAAAGGGGAGGAGTGGTAATCGGCCAGCAGGGTAGGAATTATGGAAGAGGTAGCCTATAAATACAACCGACCTTTGTGCCGGAGTAAACCATCCGTGTAGGTCCAGTTTGGCCAATTGCTGGGCAAATTACCCAAGCCATTAATAATTTGTTTGGTGTGATCATCCTGTAAGAGTTCGGATTGAAGACAGCCAAGGTCCAAACACAATGGTCTAGACAGTGCCATAAGCGCCTCTGTTGGAGAATTGTCATCCGTTTCATACACTCGTGAAAGTGCATCTGCAGCCTTGTTGGAGGAACCTGATTTATATTCGATGGAGAAATCGTATCCCACCAATTTTGATAAGAATTGTTGTTGCTCGGGCGTTTGAATTGTTTGAGTGAGCAGATGATGCAAACTCCGGTGGTCAGTGCGGATCACAAAAGGCCGACCCAATAAATATTGTCGCCACTTCAGAACCGCCGATTGGATGGCGTACATTTCTCGTATATAAGTTGACTTGCCCTGCATTAATGGAGAGAGTTTCTTGCTATAAAAAGCGATAGGATGCTTGTCTTGTATGAGTACAGCACCAATACCGACTCCACTGGCATCAGTTTCTAAGAGAAAAGGAACCGAGAAGTCCGGTAAAGCTAACACAGGGGCTGTCATGAGCGCAGTTTTGAGAGCACGGAAAGCCTCCTGGGCTGTATCAGACCAAAGGAAATTGTCCTTGGATAGCAAATCTGTGAGTGGTCCAGCAATGGTAGCAAAGCGATGAACAAAACGTCGGTAATACCCGGCCAAGCCGAGAAACCCGCGAAGCTGCCGCTGATTTGTTGGTGGTGGCCAATCAGAAATTGCCTTTAATTTGTCAGGGTCAGCAGCCACCCTTGAGGCCGAAATGATATGGCCCAAAAATGCAACTTGGGAAACAGCAAACGTGCACTTCGAAGGTTTGACGACGAGCTGGTTGGAGCGCAAGATATGAAACACCTGTGTAAGATGCTCGGTATGGGCCTCCAGGCTACAACTATAAACAAGAATATCGTCAAAAAAAATAACCACAAATTTTCGTAACAGAGGGCGAAAAACCTCATTCATTAAAGCCTGTCGAGGGTGCATTGGAGAGCCCGAATGGCATAACCCGGAATTCAAAGTGACCATGATGAGTGCGAAAAGCCGTTTTGTGGATGTCAGCCTCAAGTACCCAGATCTGATGGTATCCGGAACGCAAATCCAACTTAGAAAAAATAGTGGCACCATGTAATTCATCCAGTAATTCATCGACCGTCGGAATAGGAAAGCGATCACGGATAGTAACCGCATTCAAGGCTCGATAATCAACACAGAAGCGCCACATGCCATCTTTCTTTTTGACGAGCAAGACCGGGGAACTAAAAGCAGAGCAACTTGGGCGAATTGCGCCAGATTGTAAGAGGTCGGCCACCAAGCGTTCAATTTCGCTCTTTTGAAAATGGGGATAGCGATATGGTTTAACATTGACCGCATCGGTGCCTGTCTTCAATGGAATGCGGTGGTCTATGGGTCGAGATGGCGGTAAGCCTTGGGGATCAGCAAAGAGGTCAGAGAAGGCTGTGAGGGTAGTTTGCACTTGTGATGGTAAGGTAGTGAAGTTAGGGATCTGTGAGTTCTGTTCAGTAGGTTCGGTTGTAAGACACATGTAAGAGGATCCAATACCCTCAGTAGTGATGAGTTTATGCAAGGCAGCGGGTGAGATGGCCTGTGCATGAAGGGAAGCATTGCCTTGTAGATGAATATTATTGCCATTATAAGTGAATTCCATAGTAAGCCGAGACCAATCTGTCAAAATTGGCCCAAGCGTTTCCAACCATTGGACCCCTAAAACCACATCTGAGCCTTTTAAATCCAGAATAAAAAGATCTGTAGTAAATAAGTGGGATTGAATGTAGAGGGGAACGGCCTTACAACAAGCTGTGCATTGAAGCGCCTCACCATTTCCCACACGGACCTGGAATAGTTGTGTAGGAGCAGATGTGAGTTTAAGGAATTGAGCGGCCCGACTGGAAATGAAGTTGTTGGTGCTTCCACTGTCAACTAGTACTTGAATGGTTTGGGATTGGATGTGGCCTAGCATGCGCATTGATTTAGCGCCATAGTGGCCGAGAAGTGCATTGAGGCTAATTTCAGGCTCTGTGGGCTCATGTTCAGTGGGCTTAGGGTTGTGGTTGTCGAAGTCACCCGGGTCTTCTTCAATACCTTCCAAGTAAAGCAATGTCGGGCTGCCTTTGCAGCGATGACCCGGTGTAAACTTTTCATCACAGTTGAAACATAAACCTTGGTGGCGGCGCAGTTGCATTTCTTCAGCTGTTAACCGCTTGATCGGGAGGCGCGGAGGCGCCGGCGGTACTGTAGCAGGGGCAGGCAGCGCCTGGGGCTGCCGGGCCGGGTGTGGTGTGGGAGCTCGTGGGTTCCAAGGCCGGTTTGATGGAGTATAAGGATCAGCAAGTTGTGCTTCATGTAGACGGGCTAATGCAAAAGCGTCGTGGAGATCACTAGGCCGTTGGCATTGAACGGCCCGACGGATGTGAGGCTGTAACCCCGAGATGAAAATACTCTGTAATTGTTCTTGAGAGAAGGAACGAACACGACTTGCGAGTTCTTCAAAGGAGGATTGATAATCGAGCACGGAACCGGTCTGTGTAAGACGTGAGAGTTGCCCAATTGGATCCTCATATTTAGATGGACCAAAACGGCGATGTAATGCCGCGGTGAACTCCTGCCATGAAGAGATCCGTGTGTCGTCCACTAAACCTTGATACCAGCGGGCAGCAGGGGCATCGAGGTGCATGGATGCAATGAGGAGCCAATCTGATGTTGGTGTTGCGTAATATGTGAAATATTGGTGCACAGCGAAAATCCAATCCGTGGGATCGCCTGATGCAAAGCGGGGAAAGTGGAGGCGAAGCTTATGGTCAGTGTTATGGGTTGGCGGTGGTGGCGGTTGGTGGGGACCTAGCACACTGGCTTGGGGCCGGGCTGCCAGAGAGGCCTGAATTTGTTGTTGTGTGTCTGCACGCAGTTGCTCACGTAGTTGGGTCAGGAAGGTAGACAGGGAGGCAGGTGTTAACACATCCGCCAACTTAGAATGAAGGTCTGTAAGTTGTTGCTGGAGAGAGGAGAGCTGGGGATGAGGAGGCTCCTCAGGGGGGGTTTGGGAACGAGTTTGCGGCATCGTGGAGGTTGAGGCCAGAACGAGAGCACCAAATGTAAGGATGATAGCTGCAGTAGAGACAGAAAAGAAGAAGAGGAGAAGAGACAGAGAAGAAGAAGAGAGAAATTGGTAATTTTCTATATTCCCTTCTCCTGTAATTTCTTACATATAAATAGGTAACAAACAGAATATTGAAGATATGATAATCTCTATCTAAGGAAATTAAATAAAGTAGCATAGTAATAAAGATTGTCAAGGATATGCAGATCCCTTGTTATTATATATTTCTAATTATAGAGGAGATATGCTGTGGCACTTCTAAGCAGTAGCATCTTGATACTCCTGACGTGGCCTACGTGTGTAGACTTTAACAGGCGCAACAGTTTACCACTCATTTACAGTGCAAAAATTACAGTGGTAAACTTACTGGTACGGGAACAAATGGTGGTGGTCAAGCACTGGTGCATGATGTGATGAGTGCTGATGACAGGAGCCAAGCAAGAGTTCATAGTTAATGATAGTAGAGCGCCTTTTAAATTTGTAAATATTGTGACATAAGACCTGCTTTTAAGTAGAGGATTTGTATATATATTGTAAACACCTTTTTCTATCAATTGAATTTGTAAGATGGCAAATTGGCCAACTTACCCTAAATATCTTGTCAATAATGTTGCCTTAAAAGTACCTTGTATATATAGAGGACTGATAGCCTAGGAACCTTGTAAATACTTTTTTATCAATGAAAAACGTAAGATGGCTCCTTCGACCTTATTACCTTAAGAAAACGTTGCCTTAAAAATACTTCTTTGGAAAGAATCAATATACAAATGTTAAAAAATAAAATAAAATAAAATAAAAGAATTTATAAACCAGATGATAGAAATTACAAAAGACGAAGAGAACCTATATTTTGACAAGTAATGCAAATCTTTTTTAGAAAGCAAATTAATTAATTGATCGCACTGCAAATCTTTCTTATTTGTCCTGACGAACCGGTTAGTGGATTGATATCCCCCATCTTAACCATTGCAGCAGCAAAATCCTCATAAAAGGAGGATGGATCCCTACTATAGCTCGCAACCATGCCATCAGTCTCACCCCCATTGAACAACACTTGGTCAGAGTGCAACAGCCCCCTTCTTTGCATCAAATTTTTGTAGTAGTTGTTGTCAAGTGAGTTTAAAGAAAAACAGAATTTCCGCATCAAAATTTCTTTCAATCATATATCCTCTCTGTTTAATTTGTCTCAATATTTCCGCATAAGTTCAACAAAAACAGAAATGAACGCCTATCTGTTTAGTAACATTGAATTGTTTAGGGAAACTTTTTCTCTTCTAGCTTTCCTTGCACAGATTATTACACTTTTTAATAAAATAGCCTTAAAAGTAATTCTTCGGAAATAACTCGATGTACAAACATAAAAAAAAATAATAAAAGAATATATAAATCAGAAGATAGAAGTTACAAAAGATGAAGACAACCTATATATCCAAGTAATGCAATTTTTTTTAGAATGTATTAATTAATCGCACTGCAAATCTTTCTTATTTGTCCTGACGACCCTGTTAGCGGATTGATATTCCCCATCTTAACCATTGCAGCAGCAAAATCCGCATAAAAGGAGGACGTATCCCTACTATAGCTTGCTACCATGCTATCAGTCTCACCTCCATTGAACAACACTTGGTCAGAGTGCAACAACCCCCTTCTTTGCATCAAATTTTTGTAGTACTTGTTGTCAAGTGAGTTCGGTGTAACAGGGTCAAGCGGTGCCAAATTTGTAATACCGGCATTGTTTGAAGGAGGGCAATTACGTCTCCTGTGAAGAGCAAATCCCGGATCAATGTTGGTCTCATTGTATATACGGTCCCTAAATGTCACACATTGAGCCTGACCGATTGTATGTGCACCTGAAAGAGCAACCATTTCCTTAGCATTGAGTCCCTTTCTAGCAAATTTAGCAATCAGCACATCCAGATTATCACCACCGAAGGGCAAATCAGCAGCAGCCAAATCTCTATTTGCGGTGGTCGAATCTCTTCTTCCCAGCTTAACCTTCCATGTCGGCCCATTCACATACTCAGAAGAGTCTCTGGCTGCAAGTGCAACGATATCTGCGCATGATACGACTTTCAGACAAACTGCTTCCACGGCCCACTTGGCAGCATCTATGACTTCCATTCCCCTTATCGAGTTGTTGTTTTGAAGAGCAGTTTGCTCGCCCGTGAACCATGGGGTGTCTTTCAGAAGCACCGATCCATCACATCCCTAATGATTCAAATAAAAAGGTACTAATTCGTTTAGATTTTACTTGAAAATTAACCTAATTAATATTAATCAAGAGTAAGCCTGTAAGCGTTTACGTTATTATGTAGTTTACTCTTAGTAGAACAGAGTTTTTTTTAATATGCTGGCACCACTTCTAAGTATTTTAGAATTTGGAACTTAAACAATATCAAATCAATTCCAAATGAGGTGTGCCATTGGATGCACATCAGTAACGAATCCATGTATGTATTACATATTACGGTTAATTACCTGAACAAAGCAGTCATGGAAGTGAAGGCGTATGAGAGAGGCGGCCATCCGGCGTTCTTTTGCTATTGCATCTCGTATAGCACTGCGAATGATTGGAAGGGCTTGCGGACATGTATAATCATAGTAATTAGAAGTCAGAGAAGCTTGACAGTACTTTAGAGAGAACGCGAATAGCATTGCAATGGCTATCCAAGTAAGTTTAAAAGAAGAGCCCATTGATAATTGTGAGAGAGAGATAGAGAGAAAATGATAGAAGCTAATTGAGAGCTGATCACTTCGTAACTATTTTGTAGAGAGAAGGTAATTAAGAGTTGATTTGTGGCTTTATGGTGTATCATTTGTGTATTTATAGGGTACCTTCGGCAAACAGGTCTCTGAGAAGAATGCTTCAACCATAAATATTTATTTTATTTTAACAATGTCAAGCAGGATATATATCGATCGATGCTGATTAAGATATGTACAAACTTCTTTGCCAGCCGTTTTGGATTACTTCTTCCAAGTCAAACATTTTAATCGCCCTTTTGAGTTTTGTTATTAATAGATTAGATATACTGGGGTAGTTGTAACAATTGATGGACCAAGAAAATCATATATATATTGGTACGTAGAATTCTAAGGTCTGCAGCACGTGACGTAGCCATCCCTTGGCAAACAACTCGTTTATAAAAAAATATTTAGGAAAATTGGAGGGAGATACATGAGATTGACGTGACTGGCTATGCTCTGAATAATTACAGAAAGATACATGTATACTTAATCCTTTGAGTAGGATGAAAATACTTTTTCTTTATTCATTAATACAAATGGTCAGTCGGCTAGTTGCCCACAGACCTCAAAGAAAAAGAAAGAAGGAAAGATACATGTATACTTCATCTCGATCTATTTAGAATAATAGATGATTGGAATCGACTAACAGTCCTCCCCATTCTGTCCTCTAAACGTTCCTCTAACTAACTGATGTGTAAAGTACAATGTGGACCACTAACTACATTAACAACTTGGGGGATCACTTATGATTGAAAAAATTTACAACTGGCGCGCGTATGTATTGATACTTATGCATGCAAGTATTACCATATAATATATTAAGTATTCATACCTAAGACATCAAGTATTAAAAACAAAAAACTGGACATCAACTCTCTTTTCTCTCTAATTACACACTCATCTTTTACACGTTTTTAGAAGTGGGTTTTTTTTTTCTCTGTTTAATCTCGTCAATATTTCTAATGATCTGTGAGGAATTTTGCGAATCTAAAACTATGTACATCTTCTACGTAATTTTATCTTTCAAATGAAATCCATGATGAAGTACTTTCGGTTTCTTCGTCGTTCAAGTATTTATACCTCGGCGATCAAGTATTCATACCTTGCCAAGTATTCATCTCTAAATTATCAAGTATTCTTCTATAAAATACCGAGTATTCATACTTACTCAGTAAGTGTGAATATTTATCTCTAAAATGAGATTCATGATGAAGTATTTATCCATGATGAAGTATTTACTCAGTAAAGTGTGAATATTTCTCTTTCAAATGATTGAAAATGTTTACTCAACTCGTTCGTCTAACGACGAGCATTAGCTTGACCGAAACAGAAAGGCGAAGACTTTTTCTAGGTCTTTTGCATGCTTCCGAAAAGCTATTTAAATGCGATCATGAGATCCATGATGAAGTATTTATCTCTAAAATTTCAAGTATTCATCTCTAAAATGTCAAGTATGCATCTCTAAAATGCAAGTATTCCTAAAAAAAACTGGACATCAACTTTCTTTAATCTCTTTCATTACATACCTATCTTTTACACGTTTTTAGAGTTGTTTTTTTTTTCCGTTTAATCTCGTCAATATTTCTGATGATCTGTGAGGAATTTTACGAATCTTAAACCACGAACATCTTCTATGTAATTTTTTCTTTCAAATGAGATTCGTGATTAAGTATTTTATCTCTAAAATGTCAAGTATTTATCTCTAAAATGTCAAATATTATACTTATTTATCGCTAAAATATCAAGTATTCATTTCTAAAATGCCAAGTATTTATATCTAAAATATCAAATATTCGTACTTACACAGTATTGAAGAAAGTATTGATAAGTACTGAGGAAAGTATTCATACTTATAAAATGGTAAAGCACAAGTATCTGGTACTTTATATAGGCATTTTTAACCCACTCATTTGTTTGAACCGACTCAGTATCTGGTGCTTTACTATTTGCTTCTTCATTACTCCTATTTCAGAGAAATTCTGAGAATCAAAAGGATTTGAAAAAAGAAAGAATATTGAATCCCAAACTCCGTCAAGCACAGATTCTGGTGCTTTACTAGTATCTGGTTCTTCCCCTAGGCGTCTGACCTCGATTGAAGAAGAGATATAGGTGTCGTACAGCCAGTGGCATATCGGCCTATCGGGTCGGATCCATAGACGGCCGAGGAGGAGAGCGAAAGAGAGACTGAGCCATAGATGGCCAAGGAGGAGAGAAGGGAGGTTGCGGGGCGGAGGCAATAGTGGCGGAGGCGGAGGCCGGTAGGATGGAGGAGATCGAGTGAGATAATGGCGGAGCGCGCCTTGCTAACAGATTCCCACCAGGAGGAAGGCGGGTTGGAGCTGCTCGGGGTGAGAGCGAGTGTTGCGAAAGAGGAGGCCAAAGGGGCTGACGAGGTGGTGGGAGACGGAGATCCGCCGCTGGCCGCCATTTGGTCGCGGCGGTGACTCATATGCCTCCGCGATGGTCTGGTGGATTTCTTCGATTATGTTTTATGTGATTATCTTTGTTGATATTTTTTTTTTTGGAAATGGATAGGGTTGGTTAACTGAGTTGGGAATTGGCATTGAGATGCGGGGACTATACAATTTCGGAATAAATATTAATTAGACAGTTAGGGGGACGTTTAGGAGACAGACGTGAGGGGGACTATATAATTACTCTATATATTAAGTGTTGATGTAAGCAATCTAATGTTCTATTTGATTAATTTGCAAAATATATAAATATTGAATTTTATAATTTTTTTATTTGAGACATTTGCAAGTTTAATTGCTACATCAATTTAATTGACAAAAAAAGCATCAAGACATGAATGGTGAACACAAGCATGCTAGATGAATCATGAAGAGCAAGAATAGTTTACTTTACCATTTTAATTTTCTCATTTTTTTCATATTTAAAAATATGATAAAGTAAGTTGGAGGTTGTGCTGCTTGACTCGAGTCGTTACAACGGCTGATCAGACGTTGTAATGGTTGAAATCAAAACTTCCGAATTACACAAATATATTTGAAAACAAATCAAGCACAAAACGACCAGAGTTTAGACGTTGCCCACGGTTGACTTATAATGTTGGAACGGTTTCATAAAGCACAAGTAAAAAGCCAAACCCTAATTTTGAAGATTGTTTGATCTGCTCCAGCCATTAGGACAGTTGACCAACCACCATAACAGTTGATAGATAAAACCGTGATTTTGTTTCCATTTCTGTCATTTCTGTTTTCTCTCTATATAAACGGGGTTTGATTTGTTTCCCCTAAGAAATCAAGCTAAAAATCTTCCAGCTGCCAGAAACTTTTGATTTCCTGAGAGGTTTAGTTTTGTCCGTTGTTGTTTGTGCTTTAACTTTAATATCCTTTCAACAACTTCAAATTCATTTCACCTAAATTGATCAGTATTGAAATTAGAGTGAAAGTTAGGAAGTGTTTGTTGAAGAGCTATGTGTGCTCGACTTTTTCTTTGAGCCGTGTGTGCTCCTTGTACTTGAGCCATGTGTGCTCATTCTTCTTGGCCCGAGTTGATTACCCGCGTGTTGTGAGGTCTCATCGGTTCCATCTTGTATTTCTTTCTCATTGGATAATAGAAAGACGCGCCGAGAAGTGGTCGCGGAGCCCCAGAGACGTAGGCCTTTAGTTGCCGAACTCCATTATCATCTCTTGTGTCAATTCTCTCAACTCTATCTATTTACTTTATATGCACTTTATATTTTAAGTTCTTGATTCCGCCAAGAACTATTTACTTGCACACGAGATCTATTTTCATATTTGAATATTCAACCGATAGATAATTTCAATATATTTATTTTTCATCTTGTACAAATTAAACTCCAAAAATCATAAAATTTTAATCTGGACGCATCTCTCATAAAATTTAACAAGATTAATGGCTCAAATTCAGCATTTGTATTTCAAAACTTGAAATATAATTGTAAAAGTGTTAATGAGAATACATATAGCAAATTAATTAGCTGTTATAATTAAGTGGTCATTGTCACTGATTGCATATATAATTCAGGAAATTGATTGTTAAAATTAAAAGTTGGTAAGACAACTTGTCATAAATTAAAAAATTTGAAGGCCTTAAAAATATTACCCTAAAGAGGATCCTTGAACTTTACACCAAATCGGATTAGAAATTATATATACGAACAAAAAAAAACGGAAAACAACGCTTCAGTTTAGTAACAAATAATATTGAATTGTTTCGATAAATTAATATTTATTTCTTCTAGATTTCCTTGCACATAGATAATTACACTTTATAATAACATTGCCTTAAAAGCACATTTTCAGTTCTTCGGAAAGAACTCAATATACAAACATTTAAAAAATTAATAAAAAATGTATAAATTATAAGAGATGAAGAGAACACATTAATTAACAAGTGATGCAAAAATTGTTTTAGGATGCACATTAATTGACCGCACTGCAAATCTTTCTTATTTGTCCTGACGATCCTGTTAGCGGATTGATATCGTCCATCTTAACCATTGCAGCAACAAAATCCGCATAAAAGGAAGATGAATCCCTACTATAGCTGGCTACCATGCCATGCATCAGTCTCACCCCCATTGAACAACACTTGGTCAGAGTGCAACAACCCCCTTCTTTGCATCAAATTTTTGTAGTACTTACTGTCAAGTGAGTTCGATGTAACAGGGTCAAGTGGTGCCAAGTTTGTACTTCCGGCATTGTTTGAAGGAGGGCAATTACGTCTCCTGTGAAGGGCAAAGCCCGGATCGATATTGGTTTCATTGTATATACGTCCCAAAAACGTCACCCATTGAGCCTGACCGATTGTATGTGCACTTGAGAGCGCAACCATTTCCTTAACATTGAGTCCCTTCCTAGCAAATTTAGCAATCAACACATCCAGATTATCACCACCGAAGGGCAAATCAGCAGCAGCCAAATCTCTATTTGCGGTGGTCGAATCTCTTCTCCCCAACTTAACCGTCCATGTGACCACGTCGGCCCATTTACATACTCAGAAGAATCTCTGGCTGCAAGTGCGACGATATCTGCACATGATACGACTTTCGGACAAACTGCTTATAATTCCACGGCCCACTTGGCAGCATCTATAACATCCATTCCCCTTATCGAGTTGTTTTGAAAAGCAGTTTGCTCGCCCGTGAACCATGGGTGTCTTTCAGAAGCACTGATCCATCACATCCCTGATTAATTATTCAAAGTAAAAAGGTACTAATTTGTTTAGATTTTACTCGAAAATTAACCTAATTAATATTAATTATGAGTAATTAAGCCTGTAAGCGTTTACGCTATTATATATGTTGTTTACACTGAGTTAAACAGTGTTTTTTCAATATGCTTGTACCACTTATACGTATTTTAGATTTCAGAACTCAAACAATATCAAATCAATTCCAAATGAGGTGTGTCATTCTCTACAGCAAAAAAAACTATCAGTGACCGATATCAGAGACCGATCTAGTCGCCGGTCGCTGAAGGTTTTTCCTCTCCAAAAAAAAAAAAAAAAAACTGTCGGTTTTGAAGACCATTACTTTTAGCTACCGCATCAGAGACGAATTTACACTACCAGAATTTTCGTTTGTAGCATGGGTCTGAAAATGGCTTGTTGCATGGACATAACCATGCAACAAGCCCCAAAAACGCTTGTTGCATGCGCTAACGCATGTTAATACTACCTATGGTTATACCCCCGTTGTAAATACTCAGTATTTCCATGGACACTCATGTAAATACCTTTTCCCGGCCTTTTGCATGCAGTTCCCCATGGAACAATTGCGCATGTAAAAACTTTCAGGGTTGGCGCCTGGCTGGAGTATTTACAAGGATAGGAAAGTGGGACCCATCTTATTATTTGCAAGGATAGAAACGTGAGACCCATCTAAGTATTTGCAAGGATAGGACTGTGGGTCCCATCTATGTATTTGCAAAGATATCCTTTGAGTATTTGCAAGGATAGATGTATGGGTCCCATCTTGGTATTTGCAAGGCTAGCTTGTGAGTATTTGCAAGGATAGGAGCGTGGACCCCACGTGAGTATTTCCAAGGATAAATCATGTGGGTCCCACTTGTTTATTTGCATAGATAGAGGCCGTGAGCCCCACCTGGTTTTTTACATGGGCAGTGAAAGTGGGCCCTACATGATTAATTGCATGGCCAGGTACATGGGTCCCACCTATGTAATTGCCAGGGTTTTGTACGTGCTTATTTGGTTGGATGTTGCGATGTAAATAATAGATCATAAATTGAAAAAATAATCACCATTTTCTAATTGTACTATCCAGTACCAATAGTATACCACCACGGTACGATGCTAATTCCCACCCATTAAACATTTGTATTTGAAATTAAATAAGCATTAGTAACAACACATTGCAATTTAAGAAGAAACCTTGTAATATGCATTAACAAACACTGTCATCAAGCATGCATTGTACCAAAAACAGACAAGCATAACAACCACATTAATATTGTAATACACTTGTGCCTGTACCCAAAATACATGGTTAAACCATAAACAAAGATTTACAAAAGATTATACCCCCAAGGCTTTGCACATGTTAGAACTTCAAAATACCATATTGATGCTAAAAGGTTTAGTAGAATGCCTCGCCATTGTTCTAGGTGTCTGTCCCAAACCATTGGTTCATTGCGGCTTCACTACTTGCTGCCTCCTGTCCAGTTTGTCCCCGACTTAGTATTGTTTGGTACGTCCCTCCCTAATCAACTTTTCTAATAGCCGCAGCTAGTTCCTACGTATACCATATTGCCAAAGTATATATGTTAGTTTAGATCATACATTTATGGTACCATTTTGTCAAGCAAAATTAAGTGAAGATTCGACTTGGTAAATTAAACCAAACATTAAAATGTACAGATTTGAGTGGAAAATTCATTCGAGTCATGTTTTGGAACTTTAGGTAGGTCACTGCTCTTAGGATTTTCAAGCAAGATTTGACTTGGTAAAATGATAGCCATAAATAAGATTATTACCTCCGACAAGTAATCCTTTATCAGGCCAAGGTGGTCTGCAGTATGGATAAGCTGGTAAGAACAGTTAAGTCCAGTCGAATGAAAAGGTCAAGCAATCTAGTTTTTTTTTTCTTCATAATAACTAACCATGCTATTGGTGATCAGCATTTGCAAATAAACCCAAAACATTAGACATTCTTGAAACACTACAGAGAAAGCGATCAAATATGAAAAAGGTGAGAATGACAAAGTTTAATTGATTTGAAGTGTAAAAACACAAACTGAGCTGCAGCAGTGTATTCCTCTTTTTTTCTTTCATTTATCCAAAACCTTGTACTCTTTTTCATTAATCATGAGTGAATGCTAGATATTTATCCTACTAATTATATGATATATACACTTCTAGCTTCTCTTTTCTAGAGGCAAGAAGCATCACAATTGATATAAAAATAAAAACTTATCTTACTTTTAATTGCAATTGAGCCGAGTTTAGTTGCGAAGAGAGAAGACTTGAACTGAGCAAGGTACTGATTGGTGTGCACACAACACCCACAATACATACATCTAAGAATATAAGAATTAATTAAAAAGGTGAAAATAAAGTGAGAATAAACTATTCTTGACTGACTTGCTTGGTAAATTTCAAGCCCAAAAAAATCAAACATTAGGCAATCTAATTTGGTTACATATGCATAGAGATTAGAGAACAATGTGTTAATTTGATTTAATTATACTTTTGTATTTGGTATCTTATTGAGCCAAATCCAAATTGAAATCAATAAACTACCAAATTGGACCACTTTAAGGAGTTGTTTCTAACAGGTGCAAACACCTTGCATATATCGGCATACTACAACCAAGGCTGAATAATTTTGGATTTCGTTGAACAAATTAAGAAAAACATGACTCTTTTCTTCGTAAGATATAAGAATAATCTAAAATAGGAAGCAGCTTACCATATCCAAGTATAATCAAATTAAGCGAAGCAGAAGTGTTTGATTCAAGAGGGATCCCTAAACTTTGAATGAGACATGAAATTGATCACACGCATTCAATCGATAAGTCTAAACGATTTCACAGATCCAATCTAAGTCAAAATAATTGAGAAATGCAATAGAAAATCGATAAAGGCCTTCTCAGACCTAGAATAAGGGTCCTAGGTGGCACCACCGCCTACAGCCACCATTCGCCGACACAAGGTGCAGAGAGGTGAGAGCGAATGAGCTGATGAGGAAGCGAGGGATTTCTCTTGGAACGAAGCGTATCCAAGTATTATTAAGGCATATTGTCAAGCAAATACTTAAACAGATACAATACCTAATAGTACCATTAGACCATTCATGTGACTTTTTCAATGTTATTGGTCATTAGACCATTAAACAGATACAATACCTAATAGTACCATTCATGTGACTTTTTCAATGTTATTGGTCATCAAGCAAGTACTATAGTTCATTTTTTTTATTTATTTCAATAAGCCTTAAAAGGAAGCAAAAGTTTCATACATCCTCCTATAAATATGGCAATTGTCTCATTAGACCATTATCAAAATTTCAAAAGTCTGATATAATATGATAAAACTTGAGTGTCCAGTCTCTAATAATGGTATAGTTTTTAATTGTGATCAAAACCAAAAATAGCGTACAAACAAAGTAAGTAGAAAGCAATTATTTCTGCCACTTACAGTACAAGAAACATCATTGTTTTCTCTGTGTAGATGTGCTGATGGGGCCCGTTTGACAGGAAGCTGTTTTGAACAGGGAAGAGAACTTGTAATACCCAGAGTCAAAAAGTCACCATCGCATGTTTTGTTATATTATCTCTACAAAGTTTTACAGCTTGCACTACAAGAAAAAAGGCACATGATCACAAATGAAGCATCTATTTGTATCATTTTAGTAGTTTGTATAAGACTTAAATGCAATTTCATTACTTTGAAAACACCTATGTTTTCTTTCACAATTCTTTTTAGTCAAACATCAGCGGGCTCTGAGTAAATTTTATCAAGCAATTAATCAAACAAAAAAAATATGAAGTTTTGTGGCAAAATCGGCCGACAGTCAAAATCAAGCAAAACTTAATTCCAACTAAAGAAAAGTTGTTGGTGAAATTAAGAGAAAGATCAAGCAATTCAAGGCTCGATTCCACAATTCAATTCACAAACAAAAGTCTAACCAACAGTCAAAATTTACCGACAATTCAATTCAAAGCCTGATCGTTCAATTTCAAACAACACAGAGAAAGAGAAATAACTTAGAAAAAGTTCAATTTACCGTATATCTCCCAATCGTAAAAATGAAATAAAAATGAAAGAAACAAGTGGGTATTTTCCAATCGTACATGTTCCACCATCTCTTACAGGCACGAGCTTAAAGCTGAGGTAATCCACAGTTTTAATGATTTGGAAGAGTCTATGAGAAATTCCCAAAAGTCATTAACATAAACCCTAATCCCCAAATTTAATTCAATGAAACTTGGAATTACGAAAAGAGAACGGGAATTTCTCACAGGGTTAGGGAACCCGGCCGTCGGTGAAGAGAGGGCGAAGGCACTGAGGGGCGACGGAGAGAGGTCATCGGTGCCGCATGATGAAGCGCGGTGCTGACAATCCCATGGCAGCTTGCATCGGCGAAGACCTGAGGTTGAGAGTCAAACCCTAGACGAAAATTCTAATGGACTTGGATAAAACGAGGAGAGCGGCGGGATAATGAAATTTCGGGAGGGAAGTGAAAATGGGAGAGCGGGATAGTGAATCGGGAAGGGAAGTGAAAAAAAACAAGAGAGATCTTTCGGATTGGGATTTGAGAGCAGTAGCAAATTTATATACTCTGAGGTAACATAATATTTACATTTAGATTGGGACCATCTGATCATTATTACGCACAAATATTAAAGGAGCATATGCATCATCTAGGGTTGGATTTAAACAGAAATATTATGTTACCTTATAGAATAGTGACTCCCTACCCAGATCTATTCAAAATGAATAAATCACGATCGTTATTTACTTATCGGATGGCTTAGAAGCTTGATATTTACTAATTACCTAACATGTACAGCAATAAATATGAAAAAAATACAAAATTTTTATTTTTATTTTTCTTACATCTTATATGACCAAATAATACTTATACATATCATTTTTATAGACTTTCATCATTATATGCCTCTTCAAATTTAGAAAAAAAATTTGGACCGTTCGTTTTCACGCGGAAACTCAACGGTCGATTTACAACGAAATTATTCCAAATCTATTTTAAAATGATCAAGGTAGAACGTTGAATGAAACCAACATAAAAGTTCAGAAGTTTTATTATGTATGAGCTTCGATCCAACACGAAGTGTTTATGACCATACAATGCTTGAATTTTCGATCAACTAGATGGATGGGTAAAGAAAAATAAAATTTGATCAAACTTTGCTGCAAGAGAATAAATACAGTGCTCTTTAATTTCAACGGTTCCGATCGACCAACAGATGATAAATTTTCGTGCGCCTTCACAACTCACAAAACAAGAGTTTATGTTTCACGTCAACATGAAACATAAACTCTTGTTTTGTGAGTTGTGAAGGCGCGCGGAAATATATTGTGCGGTCGATCGGAACAGTTGAAATTAAAGAGCACTATATTTATTCTCTTGCAGCAAAGTTTGATCAAATTTTATTTTTCTTTACCTATCCATCCAAATGACGGAATATTGAAAGATCGAAAGGCTACAAAAACTTCACGTTGGATCGAAGCTCAGTCATAATCAAACTTCAAAACACTTTATGTTGGTTGCATTTAATGTTTTTCTTTGATCATTTTAAAACAAATTTGAAATCATTTCATCGCAGATCGACTATCGAAATGATCACGGGAAAATAAACGGTCCGCAAATATTTGCTAAATTTGAAGGGACAAATAATGATGAAATTACTTAAAATTTAAAATTATAATATGATTAGGCCACAGTAGATGCAAAAAAAATATATTTTTTTTGAATTTTTTTCATATTATTTGTTGTACATGCATTACGTAATTAGTAAATATTAAGCTCCGAGCCGTCCGATAAGCAATGAATGGTTCTGATGTATTTATTTGGACGTTTATGTTAATAGAGCAGTTTTCATTTATGCAGCACAGGGTCTATATAATTTAAAGAGCGTCCAATATATATAAAAAACTTCTTGAAGCTAAAACTGCTCTGTTAAAATCTATACTTAACAATTTTTTTTCTTCCCCATCGCATCCAGAGAGGATTCCTCTCCAGAAAATTCATCTCCTTAGCTGGATTTTTCTCTTCTTATGGCCTTCCCCCCTTTTCGTTTCCCTCTAAAACCATTTTGTTTCCCTCTAAAACTGCTAAACATTTTGTGTCCCTCTAAAACCATTTTGTTTCCCTCTAAAACCTCTCTCTCAGTCTCTCTCTCTCTCTCTCCTTGACTCCTCCCCTCTTTCCCTCCGCCACTTCAGATTCTGATCAGCCGCCGCGATTGAACAAACCACCGCTCCCAAGGTTGAAATGGGCGGATCAAACTCACAATCGAGTCTGACAGTACTAAGGTTTATTTTTTTAGTTTTTTTAGTTGTATACCGGTGTTTGATTATGTGCACACAAAGTGTTTGATGAAATAACATAAGTGCACAAGTTTTTTTAGTAAACTGATATTTTTTGTGTGCTTGATCGATGTCTGTGCTCGATGAATTGTTGTTGATTTCTTGTGTTAGGCGAAACCCTCTGTGTTGATTTTTGTGATGGGAAAGAATTTTGTTTTCCGTAAGGGAATAACATCTGTATGTGTTGCACATAAGGTATTTGTGGAAATGCCTAAATGGGAAGAAGTGTTTTGTATACATTTAAAATAAAATACAGGTTAAAGCTGACATTTTTGCTTAGTGTTTGTATAGCTAGTTTTGATTATCTAGTAGTGTGCTGATTCGTGAATTTGGACTCAGAGACGGTCGAGAGGTGGGGTTCGGAAGGCGCTATTCACAACCTTGGTACCGACTGGCTTCTACGGATTCAAGCGTATTCGAGTAATTGATAAATCCCCTTTTTGGTTATTGATTGATTTTTGTGTTATGCCTTCTATGGTTGTTTTTGTTTCATATCGGGCTCGGTTCTGATTTGTGTGAATGTGGTTAAGCCCTTCGTGACTCTCGAACCCTTGAATTGGATGTGTTAACTATGGTATGTAGTTGAGCCGTGTTTTAGCTCTACTAGTCTTGTACCCTAACTTTGTAGGCTGTTGCAATTTTCACATAGCTCAAATAGTGATAATTTAATTGAAAACTAATAGTTGTTGTTATTAACAAAAAAAATTGGATGTGTTAACTACGGTAATTTAGTGATCTCCAAATGAAGTTTTACCAACTTGCAATGCCATGCTTCATGACCATGTAACTTAACAAATGAATAGTTCTTTGGGGTATTTTACCAAACAGTTCATATGCATAGGACAAACAGTGCACTGGACAATTTTTTTTTAACTATTTATTATTTTTCATCTTAGGTTTAGTGACAAGGATGAGTATGTTGAGGTTACACTTAACCTTCATGATGACAATGTGGTCATCCATGGAGTGGAACATGCTCTTCCCTCTCCCCCCACATCTCTTTCTCGAGCCGCACAATGAATTCTCCTTGCCGCTACTGCCGCTGACATCGTGTCTCTCCTGCACCAGGTGGGTCTCAATCTCTATTTTTCCTTCTCTGAAGAGTCACTTATGCCGATTTAAGGTTCATTGATTTTCTGATGATTGAGAAATTGTATAATGTAGTATATATGTTTGATAACCTTTACAAGAAGCTTTACAAGAAGCTTGCTCATGTTTTCTGCTGATTTAGGGTTCATTGATATCTCCATTCCATTATTAAGCACGTTGGGTGTCTAATCCGCCAACGATTATGATTAAAAGATGAAATTTTGGATTAAATATCAGCCCTTCAATCAAATAATCTGTCTTCTTTTAATTAAATGCTTTCGTATTATACGTAAAAGTCTAAATTTAGTTAAAAATATACTTGCTACATGGATTGCCACACATACAGCACCACATGTCCTTTTTTTCTCTGATCTGAGTTATCTGAACATGAGCTATTTGGGTTTTTGGCAATGAAGTCTGGCTTGTGGGGTCAACGATTCTAAGGACTGTATAGTTGTGTGTGTGTGTGTGTTTGCCCTTTTGAATATTTGTTTGTTGCTGGAGGGTTTGCCCATAAAAATAAGCAAGCTTCTTGCATTTTATCATCAAATAATAAATAAAATAAAACAAGGGACTTAGTTGTAAAGTAGCAATGGTTGCTGATAAATGAAATATGAATCTAGGTCTCTGGATAGATGACTTTCATGAGATGTAGATTTATACAAAATCATGTGCATTAATCATTGTTACAAATCAATAGGTGCATTAATGGTCATATTTAAATTTGCATGGGACTTGATTCATATTTCGAAGAATGGAGCAAGCAGCATGGGAATTGGGGGATAGGGCTGCAGGTTGGAACCATGGAACTGGTACTGATCATTTAGGGAAAATACTGGTACAGAACGTCAGCTGAAACGGTACATTTCTGGTAGGAAAGATGGGACTGGAACTTTTTTGGTATCCCCGCAAACAGTCACATATAAAAAGTCCCCGTATTACATTCCATTTTGATTTTTTTGAATTTCGTTCACTCTGAATTTTGGAGTTTCCCAGAAGACCGCCGCCTATGAGAATTCATTGTTTTGCAGCCCTTTTTCTTTTCTCTTCTAATTTTTGTTCACTCCGCATTTTGGTGTATCCCCGCATACAGTCACATATAAAAAGTCCCCGTGTTACATTCCATTTCGATTTTTTAGATTTTCGTTCACTCTGAATTTTGGAGTTTCCCAGAAGACCGCCGCCTATGAGAATTCACTGTTTTGCAGTCCTTTTACTTTTCTCTTCCAATTTTTGTTCACTCCGTATTTTGGTGTATCCCCGCATACATCCTTTTTCTTTTCTCTTCTAATTTTTGTTCACTCCGCATTTCGGTGTGTCGCCGCATACAGTCGCATATAAAAAGTCCCCTTGTTACATTCCATTTTGATTTTTTTGAATTTCGTTCACTCTAAATTTTGGTGTTTCCCAGAAGACCGCCGCCTATGAGAAATCCCTATTTTGCAGCCATTTTTATTTTCTCTTCTAATTTTTGTTCACTCTGCATTTTGGTGTATCCCCACATACAGTCGCATATAAAAAGTCCCCGTGTTACATTCCATTTCGATTTTTTTAAATTTCGTTCACTCTAAATTTTAGAGTTTCCCAGAAGACCGCCGCCTATGAGAATTCGCTGTTTTGCAGCCCTTTTTCTTTTCTCTTCTAATTTTTGTTCACTCCGCATTTTGGTGTATCCCCGCATACAGTCGCATATAAAAAGTCCCCGTGTTACATTCCATTTTTATTTTTTTTAATTTTTTTCACTCTGAATTTTGGAGTTTCCCAGAAGACCGCCGCCTATGAGAATTATCTATTTTGCAGCCCTTTTTCTTTTCTCTTCTAATTTTTGTTCACTCCTCATTTTGGTGTATCCCCGCATACAGTCGCATATAAAAATTCCCCGTGTTACATTCCATTTTGATTTTTTTGAATTTCGTTCAATCTGAATTTTGGAGTTTCGCAGAAGACCGCCGTCTATGAGAATTCACTGTTATGCAGCCCTTTTTCTTTTCTCTTCTAATTTTTGTTCACTCCGCATTTTGGTGTGTCCCCGCATACAGTCGCATATAAAAAGTCCCCTTGTTACATTCCATTTTGATTTTTTTGAATTTCGTTCACTCTGAATTTTAGAGTTTCCCAGAAGACCGCCGCCTATGAGAATTCACTGTTTTGCAGCCCTTTTTCTTTTCTCTTCTAATTTTTGTTCACTCCGCATTTTGGTGTATCCCCGCATACAGTCGCACATAAGAAGTCCCCGTGTTACATTCCATTTTGATTTTTTTGAATTTCGTTCAATCTGAATTTTGGAGTTTCCCAGAAGACCGCCGTCTATGAGAATTCACTGTTTTGCAGCCCTTTTTCTTTTCTCTTCTAATTTTTGTTCACTCCGCATTTTGGTGTATCCCCGCATACAGTCGCACATAAAAAGTCCCTGTGTTACATTCCAATTTTATTTTTTTGAATTTCGTTCAATCTGAATTTTGGAGTTCCCCAGAAGACCGCCGTCTATGAGAATTCACTGTTTTGCAGCCCTTTTTCTTTTCTCTTCTAATTTTTGTTCACTCCGCATTTTGGTGTATCCCCGCACACAGTCGCATATAAAAAGTCCACGTGTAACATTCCATTTTGATTTTTTTGAATTTCGTTCAATCTGAATTTTGGAGTTTCGCAGAAGACCGCCATCTATGAGAATTCACTGTTTTGCAGCCCTTTTTCTTTTCTCTTCTAATTTTTGTTCACTCCGCATTTTGGTGTGTCCCCGCATACAGTCGCATATAAAAAGTCCCTGTGTTACATTCCATTTTGATTTTTTTGAATTTCGTTCACTCTGAATTTTGGAGTTTCCCAGAAGACCGCCGCCTATGAGAATTCACTGTTTTGCATCCCTTTTTCTTTTCTCTTCTAATTTTTGTTCACTCCGCATTTTGGTGTATCCCCGCACACAGTCGCACATAAAAAGTCCCCGTGTTACATTCCATTTTGATTTTTTCTGAATTTCGTTCAATCTGAATTTTGGAGTTTCCCAGAAGACCGCCGTCTATGAGAATTCACTATTTTGCAGCCCTTTTTCTTTTCTCTTCTAATTTTTGTTCACACCGCATTTTGGTGTATCCCCGAATACAGTCGCACATAAAAAGTCCCCGTGTTACATTCCATTTTTATTTTTTTGAATTTCGTTCAATCTGAATTTTAGAGTTTCCCAGAAAACCGCCGCCTATGAGAATTCACTGTTTTGCAGCCCTTTTTCTTTTCTCTTCTAATTTTTGTTCACTCCGCATGTTGGTGTATCCCCGCACACAGTCGCATATAAAAAATCCCCGTGTTACATTTCATTTTGATTTTTTTGAATTTCGTTCAATCTGAATTTTGGAGTTTCCCAGAAGACCGCCGTCTATGAGAATTCACTGTTTTGCAGCCCTTTTTCTTTTCTCTTCTAATTTTTGTTCACTCCGCATTTTGGTGTATCCCCGCATACAGTCGCACATAAAAGGGTGTTACATTCCATTTTGATTTTTTTGAATTTCATTCAATCTGAATTTTGGAGTTTCCTAGAAGACCGCCGCCTTTGAGAATTCACTATTTTGCAGCCCTTTTTCTTTTCTCTTCTAATTTTTGCTCACTCCGTATTTTGGTGTATCCCCGCATACAGTCACATATAAAAAGTCCCCGTGTTACATTCCATTTTGATTTTTTTGAATTTCGTTCAACCTGAATTTTGGAGTTTCCCAGAAGACCGCCGTCTATGAGAATTCACTGTTTTGCAGCCCTTTTTCTTTTCTCTTTTAATTTTTGTTCACTCCGCATTTTGGTGTATCCCCGCATACAGTCGCACATAAAAAGTCCCCGTATTACATTCCATTTTTATTTTTTTTGAATTTCTTTCACTCTGAATTTTGGAGTTTCCCAGAAGACCGCCGCCTATGAGAATTATCTGTTTTGCAGCCCTTTTTCTTTTCTCTTCTAATTTTTGTTCACTTCGCATTTTGGAGTCTCTACAGCGCGCTAGTAGTGTCTCTAAATGGTAAGAGAAAAGGGTGGTCACAATCCTAATACAACAATACAATTGACGATCTTTACCGCACTCTAGTAGCGTCTCAAGATGACAAGATAAGAGGGTAGTTGCAACCATTTCCACATTCCAATTAAGGGTATTAGCAGCACTCTAGTACTGTCTCTAAACGGAAAGGGAATATGGTAATTGCAACCCTAATATAACACTCCAATTGAAGGTCGTTTTAGCACACATGTAGTGTCTCCAGATGGTAAGAGAAAAAGATAGTTGCTACACTAATACAACACACCAATTGAAGGTCGTTGCAGCACTCTAGTGGTGTTTCCATATGGCAAGGGAAGTGGGTAGTTGCAACGCTAATACAACTCTACAATTGAAGGTTTTTGCAGCGCTCTAGTAATGTCTGCAGATGGCAAGAGAAGAGGGAAGTTGCAACACCATTACAAAACTTCAATTGAAGGTCTTTGCAGCACACTAGTACTGTCTCCAAGATGGCAAGAGGAGAGGGTAGTTGCAACACTAATACAACACTTCTGTTAAAGGTTTTTTAAACGCTCTAGTAGTGTCGCCGTCTGGAGAAAGAAGAGGGTAGTTGCAACCCAAATAAAACACTCTAATTGAATGTCTTTGCAGCACTCCAATAGTGTCGTCAGATAACAAGAGAAGATGGTAGTTGCAAACCTATTACAATATGCCAATTAAAGATCTTTGTAGCACTCAAGTAGTGTCTGCAGAAGGAAAGAGAAGAGTGTGGTTGCAACCCAACACTGCTCTCCAATTGAAGGTCTTTGCCGCACACTAGTAGTGTCTCTAAGTTAGCAAGAGAAGAGGGTAGTTGCAACCCTAATACAACACACCAATTGAATGTCCTTGTAGGACTCCAATAGTGTCGTCAGATGGAATGAGGGGTGGGTAGTTGCAAACCTATTACAACATTCCAATTGAAGGTCTTTGCAGCACTCTAGTAGTGTCATATGGCAAGTGAAGAGGGTAGTTGCAACCCAAATACCACACTCCAGTTGAAGGTTTTGCAGCGCTCTAGTAGTCTCTCCAAATGGCAACATGAGAGGGTGGTTACAACCCTATTACAACACTCCAATTGAAGGTATTTGCAGCACACAAGTAGTGTCTCCAGAGGGCAAGAGAAGAGGTTAGTTGCAATCCAAATCTAACACTCCAATTAAATGTCTTTGTAGCACTCAAGTAGTGTCTCCAGATGGCAACATAAGAGGGTCATCACAACCCTAATACAGCAGTCAAACTGAATGTCTTTGCTGCACTGTAGTAGTTTCTAGATGTCGAGAGAAGAGGTAGTTGCAACGCTTATACAACCCTCCAATTGAAGGTCTTTGCAGCATTCTAGTAATGTCTGCAGATGGTAGGAGAATATGGTAATTGCAACCCTAATACAACACTCCAATTCAAGGTCTTTGTAGCAAGAGAAAAGGATAATTGCAACACTAATTCAAACCTCCAATTGAATGTCTTTGCAGCACTCTAGTAGTGTCTCCATGTGGCAAGGGATGAGAGTAGTACAATGGTAATACAACTCTCCAATTGAAGGTCTTTCCAGCACTCTAGTAATGTCTGCAGATGGAAAGAGAAGAGGGTGGTTGCAACCCCAACACAACACTCCAATTGAAGGTCTTTCCAGCACACTAGTGGTGTCTCTAAGTTGGCAAGAGAAGAGGGTAGTTGCAACCCTAATACAACACTCCAATTGAAGGTCTTTGCAGCACTCTAGTAGCGTCTCCGTACGGCAAGGGAAGTGGGTAGCTGCAACGCTAATACAACTCTCCAATTGAAGGTCTTTGGAGTACTCTAGTAATGTTTGCAGATGACAAGAGAAGAGAAGTTGCAACACCAATACAAAACTTCAATTGAAGGTCTTTGCAGCACAGTAGTATTGTCTCCAAGATGGCAAGAGAAGAGGGTAGTTGCAACCCTAATACAACACTTCAATTGAAGGTTTTTGAAACACTCTAGTAGTGTCGCCGTTTGGAGAAAAAAGAGGGTAGTTGCAACCTTAATACAACACTGCAATTGAATGCCTTTGCAGCACTCCAATAGTGTTGTCAGATGACAAGAGAAGAGGGTAGTTGCAAACCTCTTACAAGAGTCCAATTGAAGATCTTTGCAGCACTCAAGTATTGTCTGCATATGGCAAGAGAAGAGGGTAGTTGCAACCCAAATACAACACTCCAATTGAAGGTTTTTGCAGCGCTCTAGTAGTGTATCCAACTAGCAACCTAAAAGGGTGGTTGCAAGCTTAGTATAACACTCCAATTGAAAATATTTGCCGCACACAAGTTGTGTCTCCAGAGGGCAAAATAAGAGGGTAGCTGCAAACCTAATATTACACTCCAATTGAATGTCTTTGTAGCTAGTTGTGTCTCCAGATGGCAACATAAGAGAGTAGTTCCAACCATAATACAACACTCCAATTGATGGTCTCTGCAGCGCGCTGGAAGTGTCTCCAGAGGGCAAGATAAGAGGCTAGTTGCAACTCCAATATTACACTCCAATTGAATGTCTTTGTAGCTAGTTGTGTCTCCAGATGGCAACATAAGAGGGTAGTTGCAACCATAATCCAGCACTCCAATTGAAGGTCTCTGCAACGCGCTAGTAGTGTCTCGAAATGGCAAGAGAAGAGGGTGGTCACAACCCTAATACAACATTACAATTGAAGGTCTTTGCCGCACTCTAGTAGTGTCTCTAGATGGCAAGAGAAGAGGGCAGTTGCAACCCAAATACCACATTCCAATTGAAGGTATTCGTAGCACTCCAGTAGTGTCTCCAAATGGCAAGGGAATATGGTAATTGCAACCCTAATACAACACTCCAATTCAAGGTCTTTGTGGCGCACAAGTAGTGTCTCCCTATGGCAATAGAAAAAGATAGTTGCAACACTAATACAACACTCCAATTGAAGGTCTTTGCATTACTCTTGTAGTGTCTCCAAATGGCAAGGGATGTGGGTAGTTGCAATGGTAATACAACTCTCCAATTGAAGGTCTTTGCAGCACTCTAGTAATGTCTGCAGATGGTAAGAGAAGAGGGAAGTTGCAACACCAATACAAAACTTCAATTGATTGTCTTTGCAGCACACTCGTACTGTCACCAAGATGGCAAGAGAAGAGGGTAGTTGCAACCCTAATACAACACTTCCATTGAAGGTTTTTGAAACGCTCTAGTAGTGTCGCCATATGGAGAAAGAAGAGGGTAGTTGGAACCCTAATACAACACTCCAATTGAATGTCTTTGGTGCGCTCCAGTAGTGTCGTTAGATGACAAGAGAAGAGGGTAGTTGCAAACCTATTACAACATTCCAATTGAAGATCTTTGCAGCACTCAAGTAGTGTCTGCATGTGAAAAGAAAAGAGGGTAGCTGCAACCCATATACAACACTCCAATTGAATGTCTTTGTAGCACTCTAGTAGTGTCTCTAGATGGCAACACAAGAGGGTAGTTGCAACCATAATACAACACTCCAATTGAAGGTCTCTGCAGCGCGCTAGTAGTGTCTCTAAATGGTAAGAGAAAAGGGTGGTCACAATCCTAATACAACAATACAATTGACGGTCTTTACCGCACTCTAGTAGTGTCTCAAGTTGACAAGATAAGAGGGTAGTTGTAACCATTTCCACATTCCAATTGAGGGTATTAGCAGCACTCTAGTACTGTCTCTAAACGGAAAGGGAATATGGTAATTGCAACCCTAATATAACACTCCAATTGAAAGTCGTTTTAGCACACATGTAGTGTCTCCAGATGGTAAGAGAAAAAGATAGTTGCTACACTAATACAACACTCCAATTGAAGGTCGTTGCAGTACTCTAGTGTTGTTTCCATATGGCAAGGGAAGTGGGTAGTTGCAACGCTAATACAACTCTACAATTGAAGATTTTTGCAGCGCTCTAGTAATGTCTGCAGATGGCAAGAGAAGAGGGAAGTTGCAACACCATTACAAAACTTCAATTGAAGGTCTTTGCAACACACTAGTATTGTCTCCAAGATGGCAATAGGAGAGGGTAGTTGCAACCCTAATACAACAATTCTGTAAAAGGTTTTTTAAACGCTCTAGTAGTGTCGCCGTCTGGAGAAAGAAGAGGGTAGTTGCAACCCTAATAAAACACTCTAATTGAATGTCTTTGCAGCACTCCAATAGTGTCGTCAGATAACAAGAGAAGATGGTAGTTGCAAACCTATTACAATATGCCAATTAAAGATCTTTGCAGCACTCAAGTAGTGTCTGCAGAAGGAAAGAGAAGAGTGTGGTTGCAACCCAACACTGCTCTCCAATTGAAGGTCTTTGCCGCACACTAGTAGTGTCTCTAAGTTAGCAAGAGAAGAGGGTAGTTGCAACCCTAATACAACACACCAATTGAATGTCCTTGTAGGACTCCAATAGTGTCGTCAGACGGAATGAGGGGTGGGTAGTTGCAAACCTATTACAACATTCCAATTGAAGGTCTTTGCAGCACTCTAGTAGTGTCATATGGCAAGTGAAGAGGGTAGTTGCAACCCAAATACCACACTCCAGTTGAAGGTTTTGCAGCGCTCTAGTAGTCTCTCCAAATGGCAACATGAGAGGGTGGTTACAACCCTATTACAACACTCCAATTGAAGGTATTTGCAGCACACAAGTAGTGTCTCCAGAGGGCAAGTGAAGAGGGTAGTTGCAACCCAAATCTAACACTCCAATTAAATGTCTTTGTAGCACTCAAGTAGTGTCTCCAGATGGCAACATAAGAGGGTCATCACAACCCTAATACAGCAGTCAAACTGAATGTCTTTGCTGCACTGTAGTAGTTTCTAGATGTCGAGAGAAGAGGTAGTTGCAACGCTTATACAACTCTCCAATTGAAGGTCTTTGCAGCACTCTAGTAATGTCTGCAGATGGTAGGAGAATATGGTAATTGCAACCCTAATACAACACTCCAATTCAAGGTCTTTGTAGCAAGAGAAAAGGATAATTGCAACACTAATTCAAACCTCCAATTGAATGTCTTTGCAGCACTCTAGTAGTGTCTCCATGTGGCAAGGGATGAGAGTAGTACAATGGTAATACAACTCTCCAATTGAAGGTCTTTCCAGCACTCTAGTAATGTCTGCAGATGGAAAGAGAAGAGGGTGGTTGCAACCCCAACACAACACTCCAATTGAAGGTCTTTCCAGCACACTAGTGGTGTCTCTAAGTTGGCAAGAGAAGAGGGTAGTTGCAACCCTAATACAACACTCCAATTGAAGGTCTTTGCAGCACTCTAGTAGTGTCTCCGTACGGCAAGGGAAGTGGGTAGCTGCAACGCTAATACAACTCTCCAATTGAAGGTCTTTGGAGTACTCTAGTAATGTCTGCAGATGACAAGAGAAGAGAAGTTGCAACACCAATACAAAACTTCAATTGAAGGTCTTTGCAGCACACTAGTATTGTCTCCAAGATGGCAAGAGAAGAGGGTAGTTGCAACCCTAATACAACACTTCAATTGAAGGTTTTTGAAACACTCTAGTAGTGTCGCCGTTTAGAGAAAGAAGAGGGTAGTTGCAACCCTAATACAACACTGCAATTGAATGCCTTTACAGCACTCCAATAGTGTCGTCAGATGACAAGAGAAGAGGGTAGTTGCAAACCTCTTACAAGAGTCCAATTGAAGATCTTTGCAGCACTCAAGTATTGTCTGCATATGGCAAGAGAAGATGGTAGTTGCAATCCAAATACAACACTCCAATTGAAGGTTTTTGCAGCGCTCTAGTAGTGTATCCAACTAGCAACCTAAAAGGGTGGCTGCAAGCTTAGTATAACACTCCAACTGAAAATATTTGCCACACACAAGTTGTGTCTCCAGAGGGCAAAATAAGAGGGTAGCTGCAAACCTAATATTACACTCCAATTGAATGTCTTTGTAGCTAGTTGTGTCTCCAGATGTCAACACAAGAGAGTAGTTCCAACCATAATAAAACACTCTAATTGATGGTCTCTGCAGCGCGCTGGAAGTGTGTCCAGAGGGCAAGATAAGAGGCTAGTTGCAACTCCAATATTACACTCCAATTGAATGTCTTTGTAGCTAGTTGTGTCTCCAGATGGCAACATAAGAGGGTAGTTGCAACCATAATCCAGCACTCCAATTGAAGGTCTCTGCAACGCGCTAGTAGTGTCTCGAAATGGCAAGAGAAGAGGGTGGTCACAACCCTAATACAACAATACAATTGAAGGTCTTTGCCGCACTCTAGTAGTGTCTCTAGATGGCAAGAGAAGAGTTGTGACCACTACTGGAGTGCTACGAATACCTTCAATTGGAGTGTTGTATTAGGGTTGCAATTACCATATTCCCTTGCCATTTGGAGACACTACTGGAGTGCTACGAATACCTTCAATTGGAATGTGGTATTTGGGTTGCAACACTAATACAACACTCCAATTGAAGGTCTTTGCATTACTCTTGTAGTGTCTCCAAATGGCAAGGGATGTGGGTAGTTGCAATGGTAATACAACTCTCCAATTGAAGGTCTTTGCAGCACTCTAGTAATGTCTGCAGATGGTAAGAGAAGAGGGAAGTTGCAACACCAATACAAAACTTCAATTGATTGTCTTTGCAGCACACTCGTACTGTCTCCAAGATGGCAAGAGAAGAGGGTAGTTGCGACCCTAATACAACACTTCCATTGATGGTTTTTGAAACGCTCTAGTAGTGTCGCCATATGGAGAAAGAAGAGGGTAGTTGGAACCCTAATACAACACTCCAATTGAATGTCTTTGGTGCGCTCCAGTAGTGTCGTTAGAAGACAAGAGAAGAGGGTAGTTGCAAACCTATTACAACATTCCAATTAAAGATCTTTGCAGCACTCAAGTAGTGTCTGCATGTGAAAAGAAAAGAGGGTAGCTGCAACCCATATACAACACTCCAATTGAATGTCTTTGTAGCACTCTAGTAGTGTCTCTAGATGGCAACACAAGAGGGTAGTTGCAACCATAATACAACACTCCAATTGAAGGTCTCTGCAGCGCGCTAGTAGTGTCTCTAAATGGTAAGAGAAAAGGGTGGTCACAATCCTAATACAACAATATAATTGACGGTCTTTACCGCACTCTAGTAGTGTCTCAAGATGACAAGATAAGAGGGTAGTTGCAACCATTTCCACATTCCAATTGAGGGTATTAGCAACACTCTAGTACTGTCTCTAAACGGAATGGGAATATGGTAATTGCAACCATAATATAACACTCCAAATTGAAAGTCGTTTTAGCACACATGTAGTGTCTCTAGATGGTAAGAGAAAAAGATAGTTGCTACACTAATACAACACTCCAATTGAAGGTCGTTGCAGCACTCTAGTGGTGTTTCCATATGGCAAGGGAAGTGGGTAGTTGCAACGCTAATACAACTCTACAATTGAAGATTTTTGCAGCGCTCTAGTAATGTCTGCAGATGGCAAGACAAGAGGAAAGTTGCAACACCATTACAAAACTTCAATTGAAGGTCTTTGCAGCACACTAGTACTGTTTCCAAGATGGCAAGAGGAGAGGGTAGTTGCAACCCTAATACAACACTTCTGTTAAAGGTTTTTTAAACGCTCTAGTAGTGTCGCCGTCTGGAGAAAGAAGAGGGTAGTTGCAACCCAAATAAAACACTCTAATTGAATGTCTTTGCAGCACTCCAATAGTGTCGTCAGATAACAAGAGAAGATGGTAGTTGCAAACCTATTACAATATGCCAATTAAAGATCTTTGTAGCACTCAAGTAGTGTCTGCAGAAGGAAAGAGAAGAGTGTGGTTGCAACCCAACACTGCTCTCCAATTGAAGGTCTTTGCCGCACACTAGTAGTGTCTCTAAGTTAGCAAGAGAAGATGGTAGTTGCAACCCTAATACAACACACCAATTGAATGTCCTTGTTGGACTCCAATAGTGTCGTCAGATGGAATGAGGGGTGGGTAGTTGCAAACCTATTACAACATTCCAATTGAAGGTCTTTGCAGCACTCTAGTAGTGTCATATGGCAAGTGAAGAGGGTAGTTGCAAACCAAATACCACACTCCAGTTGAAGGTTTTGCAGCGCTCTAGTAGTCTCTCCAAATGGCAACATGAGAGGGTGGTTACAACCCTATTACAACACTCCAATTGAAGGTATTTGCAGCACACAAGTAGTGTCTCCAGAGGGCAAGAGAAGAGGGTAGTTGCAACCCAAATCTAACACTCCAATTAAATGTCTTTGTAGCACTCAAGTAGTGTCTCCAGATGGCAACATAAGAGGGTCATCACAACCCTAATACAGCAGTCAAACTGAATGTCTTTGCTGCACTGTAGTAGTTTCTAGATGTCGAGAGAAGAGGTAGTTGCAACGCTTATACAACTCTCCAATTGAAGGTCTTTGCAGCACTCTAGTAATGTCTGCAGATGGTAGGAGAATATGGTAATTGCAACCCTAATACAACACTCCAATTCAAGGTCTTTGTAGCAAGAGAAAAGGATAATTGCAACACTAATTCAAACCTCCAATTGAATGTCTTTGCAGCACTCTAGTAGTGTCTCCATGTGGCAAGGGATGAGAGTAGTACAATGGTAATACAACTCTCCAATTGAAGGTCTTTCCAGCACTCTAGTAATGTCTGCAGATGGAAAGAGAAGAGGGTGGTTGCAACCCCAACACAACACTTCAATTGAAGGTCTTTCCAGCACACTAGTGGTGTCTCTAAGTTGGCAAGAGAAGAGGGTAGTTGCAACCCTAATACAACACTCCAATTGAAGGTCTTTGCAGCACTCTAGTAGTGTCTCCGTACGGCAAGGGAAGTGGGTAGCTGCAACGCTAATACAACTCTCCAATTGAAGGTCTTTGGAGTACTCTAGTAATGTCTGCAGATGACAAGAGAAGAGAAGTTGCAACACCAATACAAAACTTCAATTGAAGGTCTTTGCAGCACACTAGTATTGTCTCCAAGATGGCAAGAGAAGAGGGTAGTTGCAACCCTAATACAACACTTCAATTGAAGGTTTTTGAAACACTCTAGTAGTGTCGCCGTTTGGAGAAAGAAGATGGTAGTTGCAACCCTAATACAACACTGCAATTGAATGCCTTTGCAGCACTCCAATAGTGTCGTCAGATGACAAGAGAAGAGGGTAGTTGCAAACCTCTTACAAGAGTCCAATTGAAGATCTTTGCAGCACTCAAGTATTGTCTGCATATGGCAAGAGAAGATGGTAGTTGCAATCCAAATACAACACTCCAATTGAAGGTTTTTGCAGCGCTCTAGTAGTGTATCCAACTAGCAACCTAAAAGGGTGGCTGCAAGCTTAGTATAACACTCCAACTGAAAATATTTGCCGCACACAAGTTGTGTCTCCAGAGGGCAAAATAAGAGGGTAGCTGCAAACCTAATATTACACTCCAATTGAATGTCTTTGTAGCTAGTTGTGTCTCCAGATGTCAACACAAGAGAGTAGTTCCAACCATAATAAAACACTCTAATTGATGGTCTCTGCAGCGCGCTGGAAGTGTGTCCAGAGGGCAAGATAAGAGGCTAGTTGCAACTCCAATATTACACTCCAATTGAATGTCTTTGTAGCTAGTTGTGTCTCCAGATGGCAACATAAGAGGGTAGTTGCAACCATAATCCAGCACTCCAATTGAAGGTCTCTGCAACGCGCTAGTAGTGTCTCGAAATGGCAAGAGAAGAGGGTGGTCACAACCCTAATACAACAATACAATTGAAGGTCTTTGCCGCACTCTAGTAGTGTCTCTAGATGGCAAGAGAAGAGGGCAGTTGCAACCCAAATACCACATTCCAATTGAAGGTATTCGTAGCACTCCAGTAGTGTCTCCAAATGGCAAGGGAATATGGTAATTGCAACCCTAATACAACACTCCAATTCAAGGTCTTTGTGGCGCACAATAGTGTCTCCCTATGGCAATAGAAAAAGATAGTTGCAACACTAATACAACACTCCAATTGAAGGTCTTTGCATTACTCTTGTAGTGTCTCCAAATGGCAAGGGATGTGGGTAGTTGCAATGGTAATACAACTCTCCAATTGAAAGTCTTTGCAGCACTCTAGTAATGTCTGCAGATGGTAAGAGAAGAGGGAAGTTGCAACACCAATACAAAACTTCAATTGATTGTCTTTGCAGCACACTCGTACTATCTCCAAGATGGCAAGAGAAGAGGGTAGTTGCGACCCTAATACAACACTTCCATTGAAGGTTTTTGAAACGCTCTAGTAGTGTCGCCATATGGAGAAAGAAGAGGGTAGTTGGAACCCTAATACAACACTCCAATTGAATGTCTTTGATGCGCTCCAGTAGTGTCGTTAGATGACAAGAGAAGAGGGTAGTTGCAAACCTATTACAACATTCCAATTAAAGATCTTTGCAGCACTCAAGTAGTGTCTGCATGTGAAAAGAAAAGAGGGTAGCTGCAACCCATATACAACACTCCAATTGAATGTCTTTGTAGCACTCTAGTAGTGTCTCTAGATGGCAACACAAGAGGGTATTTGCAACCATAATACAACACTCCAATTGAAGGTCTCTGCAGCGCGCTCGTAGTGTCTCTAAATGGTAAGAGAAAATGGTGGTCACAATCCTAATACAATAATACAATTGACGGTCTTTACCGCACTCTAGTAGTGTCTCAAGATGACAAGATAAGAGGGTAGTTGCAACCATTTTCACATTCCAATTGAGGGTATTAGCAGCACTCTAGTACTGTCTCTAAACGGAAAGGGAATATGGTAATTGCAACCCTAATATAACACTCCAATTGAAGGTCGTTTTAGCACACAGGTAGTGTCTCCAGATGGTAAGAGAAAAAGATAGTTGCTACACTAATACAACACTCCAATTGAAGATCGTTGCAGCACTCTAGTGGTGTTTCCATATGGCAAGGGAAGTGGGTAGTTGCACCGCTAATACAACTCTACAATTGAAGATTTTTGCAGCGCTCTAGTAATGTCTGCAGATGGCAAGAGAAGAGGGAAGTTGCAACACCATTACAAAACTTCAATTGAAGGTCTTTGCAGCACACTAGTACTGTCTCCAAGATGGCAAGAGGAGAGGGTAGTTGCAACCCTAATACAACACTTCTGTCAAAGGTTTTTTAAACGCTCTAGTAATGTCGCCGTCTGGAGAAAGAAGAGGGTAGTTGCTGTTGGGTTTTGCTGTACCCTTTGATTATGTTAAGTATGCGGAAAGTTCGTAAAACAAAAAAGTTTTACTTTTAACTTAACCCTAGGATTAAAAGAGTTACATCGGATAGCCAAACGAAAGTTCCTTTTCAAGTCTTTCCCTTGACATAATCTTTTAATACTTAGGATCTACTCCCCGATTGATTTCTAAAATAATATTTATTTAACATTTAAATAAATATAAATAACATTTATACCTTGTTTCTAAATTACAATTGAAATGCAGACTGAGCGAGAAGACCGGATCTGAGCAATGTCTTCTTTCGGAGCAATGACTTCTCTCGGAGCACCAAACATATGGTGCCTCTATAGGTTATCCACCAGGACTAACCAGAGAGTGATTTATTTCTTTTGCCAGAAATACTGTAAACTGCGGTATTACGCAAAAACACTATCCACGGGAAAAAGACGAAATAGCAGAATTCCCGACCGGCAGTTATTCTGATTTTACTAATAAGTAAAACACTATTCACCAAAATCCCACAAACACTATTCATCAACTCGAAAGATAATACGTATTAGATACGTATAACTTTCGTTTAAACCGCAACACTATTTGGGAGAGAAAACGAGAAAGAGAATGATAACCGAACCAATTCGAATCAAACTCAGACTTTTCGAACTTTTGAACTTATGAATTCTCTTACCCCTACCCCTCTATTTATAGGGTTAGGGAGGTGCTTGTAAGCTGCTTGCAGCGAGGTGCTTGCAGGCAGGTGCTTGCAGCGAGGTGCTTGCAGGCAGCTGCTTGTAAGCTACTTGTAAGCTGCTTGCAACAGAGGTGCTTATGTGGATAGGATTGATGACATGTCATGTGGATAGGATCAGTGACGTGTCATGCGGATAAGGACGAATTTGAAAAGACCAGAATGCCCTCGCCCCGAACACAATTAATATCCGTATAATTATTCTGAATAATTATATTTCTTGCGGTTGTTGATTTCGGTAATTATACAACGTGTCCTACACGTTTATAAATTAACCGGTTAACTTTTATACAACGTGTCATACACGTTTATAAATTAACTAATGTTTTTTTGCTTGTCATTTTTACATGACATTTATAATATAATTATATCAAGTATAATTAATTATAAACCATCTTATTATTGATCATAATCAATTTATAATCAATCAATAAGATTCTCCGATTAACTCCTATAGGTGTGACCCGATAGGATCTGTGTTATGTTGGTAAATAGAATTAAAACCATTTTAACTTCTATAATCATGAGAGGCATCTGGCAAAACGCATCATGACCATCCAATTACACAGATGATGCCGTACAGTACAATATCACGATCCAGTAAACTATTTTACTCGTGTTTAATTCTTTTGTCTCATAGCTGTCAGATTAATTTCAAGGTAGGTTTGTGTCATCCTTGTAAATTAATCTTTTCTTGATCTTGAGCAGATTATCAAATATGATTACTCTTGTATTCATACTGCTAGCAGATATTCTTACTCTATCAAGGGCCCTGTGACACTATAACTCGTATAATAAATACGAGGGACAATAGTACTTTTGGTAGAACATCACTACCTCAGCTAAGTTATGTATACCGAAGAGCTGCCGTTATAGCTACTTTTTACAGATAGCGTTAGGTAACAATCACACATACACATCTCTTAGTTAGGAAAGATGAATACCTCATACTTTAGAATTTAACACTGAATGAAAGCATTAATGACACGAACACAATTCCGTATAATGTTTCATTCGGGGTCTGTCAAATACTATGTTCTCTAACATGTATCTATGTGATTAAATTGACAACTCCTTGTCTATGGTCAGTAAAACTTTAACCATCATTTAATCCACATACTAACCTTTAATTGGTTAATTAGTGTTCTTTGCTAATTACCTCGGTCAGTGACTATTAAGAGTATTTATCATCTATATTATGAAGTTCTACTCATTTCGAATCCGAATGCCGAAATGATCCATAATTCGATAAAACTCAAAGAACAAAATGATAATATTATTAATCATTTAATTCATGAACAAAGCTTTATATAATTAAATTATCGTATTATTGACTTCTAGATTATTACACTAACAATCTCCCACTTAAGCTAGAGTCAATTATATTGCCCTGCTATTTATACAAGTCTCTATTTTCTCAAAGATCTCATAGATCCCAAGAAAATCTCACAGCCAATCTTCTATGTGTTCCAGACCCATAGAAGCTGTATGCATCTGGTGCATGGCTTGAGTTAGAGTTTTGTGAGTGGATTAGCTGTGTTGCTGACTGTGTCAACTCTACAAATCTTTACATCACCTTTGTTTATGATATCTTATATCAGGTGATAACGTCTTATTTTTACTCGAGTTTTCACGGTCGGTTTGAAAACTTGTATCGGTGTAACTATTTACAACGAGTTCAGAATCACCGCCGTAGATAAGAATCATATCCTTATTTCTTCTCAAGTACTTCAGGATATTCTCTGCAGCGTTCTAATGTTCCAAGCCTAAATTAACCTGATATCTACTCGTTACACTTAAAGCGTACGAGACATCAGGACGGGTGCACAACATGGTGTACATGATAGACCTAATAGCCGAAGCATATGGTACTCTACTCATCATGCTTCGCTCATCAGTTGTCATAAGACACTGAGTCTTGCTAAGTTGAACACCATGCGACATTGACAGGAATCCCTTCTTGGAATCATGTATGCTGAACCGATTCAGCACTTTTGTCAATGTACGTGCTTTGACTCAATCTTATGAGTCTCTTTGATCTATCTCTATAGATCTTTATGCCTAGTATATAGGCAGCCTCGCCCAAATCTTTCATTGAGAACTCTTTCTTTAATGAAGACTTGGCTAATTTGAGAAAAGGAATATCGTTCTTGATTAGGAGTATGTCGTCTACATATAAGATTTAGAAAAGCGATGGCACTCCCACTAGTCTTCTTGTACACACAAGGTTCTTCTTCGCATCTGACGAAGTCAAACTTTTTGACTTCTTCATCAAACTGAAGATTTTAATCCGTGATGCTTGCTTCAATCCATAAATGGATCTAAGAAGCTTGCATACTTTCCCAGCATTCTTTGGATCTTCAAAACCTGAGGGATGTATCATATACACGTCCAATTCTAAGTTTCTGTTTAAGAAAGCGGTTTTGACATCCATTTGCCATATTTCGTAATCATGAAATGAGGCAATTGCTAGGAGTATCCGTATTGACTTGAACATAGCCACGGGCGAAAAATTTCATTATAGTCAACTCTTTGAATTTGTTTGAAACCTTTCGCTACTAGCCGTGCTTTGTAAACAGTCAAATTACCATCCATGTCTGTTTTCCTTTTGAAAACCCACTTGTTCCCTATGGGTTTTACCCCATCAAGTGGTACGACTAGGTTCCAGACCTGATTGTCGTACATGAATTGTATTTCGGATTTCATGGCCTCCAGCCATTTATCAGAGTCGGGCCTATCTATTGCTTCCGCATAAGTCAGATGATCTTTAGTGTCAAACACTGAGACTTCATGAAGTCCCATGTACCTCTCAGGTGCATGTACTAACCTTTCTGACCTACGTAGGACTTGTGCTTTCGGCTGTTGAACTTCATCCACAACAATTTGCGGGTTTAGTTCTACTTCAACTTGCGTCGAAGTATCTGAGCTCGGGACTGGAACCTCTTCCACAACTGTTTGTGGATTTGGTTTTTCCAAACGCTCATCAGCCGAAGCATCAAGTTGTGAGATTATCTTATCAACTTTTTGATATGATATCCTGTGATGTATCTTGAACCTCTTCAAGTATTACATTACTCCCACTACTTTTCTTGCAAGAAACTCTTTCTCCAAGAACACACCATGATGAGCAACAACTATTTTGTTCTCAGATTGGTGATAAAAGTAATATCCTTTCGTTTCCTTAGGATAGCCTATGAAAAAGCATCTATCAGATTTGGGTTCAAGTTTGTCGGACATCATATGTTTGACAAAACTTCGCAACCCAAAATTTTAAGAAAAAATATATTTGGAACTGTTCCAAACCATAACTCGTACGGAGTCTTTTCTACTGATTTAGATGGAACCCTATTTGTCGTTAGTGCAGCAGTTTCTAGTGCGTGTCCCCAAAACGATTTTGGGAGGGTGGCTTTACTCATCATAGAACGAACTATGTGTAACAAAGTTCGATTCCTTCTCTCAGAAACACCGTTCCATTGCGGTTCCCTGGAGGCGTGAGTTGTGAGACTATTCCACATTCTATCAAGTACGTTTTAAATTCCTGACTCAAATACTTGCCTCTACAATCTGATCGTAAGGCTTTGATCTTTTTGTCGAGTTGGTTTTCTACTTCAGTCTTGAATTCCTTGAACTTTTCAAAGGATTCAGACTTATGTCTCATCAGGTAGACATAACCATATCTACTAAAGTCATCAGCAAACATGATAAAGTAATAATAACCATTTCTTATACAAGTACTCATCGGTCCACATACATCATTATGTATAAGACTTAATAAGTCACTTACCCTTTCACCTTTCTTGGTGAAAGGAGCCTTGGTCATTTTTCACGTAAACAAGATTCGCATGTGTCAATTGATTCAAAATCAAATTTACCAAGAAGTCCAACTTCTTGATGCGTTTCTCGTTTATATGACCTAGGCGACAATGCCACATGTAAGTCGTACTTTCATGAGACATTTTGAGTCGTTTATTGTTGATGTTAAACATGGATTTATCCATTTCCAGCATATAAAGACCATTTATCATATAAGATGATCTATAATATAATTCATTTTTATAAATAGAACAACGATTGTCCTTTTTATAACAAATGAAAAACCATTCATCTCTAAACATGAGATTGATATGATATTTCTAGAAATGCTAGGAACAAAATAGACATTTTCTAGTTCAATTACAAACCCGCTAGGCAAATACAACTTTATACTACCGACGGTCATGGCTGCAACACTTGCTCCATTTCTAACTCGAAGTTGTACTTACTTGTTGCGTAACTTTCTCTTATTTCTTAGTGACTGCATATTTGAACAAATATGAGCACATGATCCGGTATCTAATACCCAATCATTAAGAGAGGTTGCAACGTTTATTTCAACATATATCTGAGACTGAAGCTTTTGAGACATTCCCAAACTTCAGATCTCCTAGGTATTTCGGGCAGCTTCTTTTCCAGTGACCCTTGCCATTACAATAATAGCATTTGGTGTCAGGAGAAACCTTTATCTTGGGAGCGTTTGTTACTGGAACAAACTTCCCTTTGCCTTTGTACTTGTGAGCCTTTTTCCCTTTCGCCTTTTGATCTTTCTCCCACCATCTTGGATCATGAGGACATAAGAACTTTTCTTCATGTTGCCCTCAGTGATCCTCAACATCCCTTGGAGCTCCTGTAAACTCTTATCCATCCCATACATATGAGGAAGAGAGTTCAGGATAATGTCCGTTGTCAACTCTTTGCTCTACGGACCATTTAAGCTTCTCCAGTTGCTCCACATCGCTCGTCATACGACGCATGTGAGAACTGATAGAACTGCTCTCTGCCATTTTGTGACTCAACATAGACTTAGTCACTTTATACCTCTCAACACGTGATTGCTCTTGAAACATTTTCTTAAGCTGATCACACATGTCGTAGGATTTGGTATCCATGAATCGCCTTTGCAAATCAGGACCCATAATCCCTATAAGTAGGCTTTGTACATCAAGCTCATCTTATGTGCTTGATGCGTTTAGTGACGTTGTCTGCTGTGGCGCCAAGTTTAGGCACTTCAGGGATTTGTGTATCGAGAACGTATTCTTGCTTTTCACATCTCAGAACGATGGTTAGATTACAGAACCAGTCCGTAAAATTGGATCCGTCTGCGTTTAGCTTTTCCTTATCGAATAAGGAACGTAATGAGAAAGACGTTTCTTTAGACATGTGTCTATAATGTTAAATGTAAAGATCTTTAGCTTTGTTCATGTAATATTTTATTATAATAATAATAAAACTCCCACTACAAATTTGTTCTATACCCGTTTTGTAGTAGAATCCAAGATCCCTATTTTCACTAAGAACCAAGGCAGTGTATGCATATCATGGTCATAGTTATCTTAGGTAAGCAACTCTTTGCTAATCATATCTCTATATGACTCTTGGTTTCGTTAAACATCGTATGTTTAACCGAAACTTTGCCCCGAGCCCAAAACCATTTTGGAAATCATCGGTAAGTAACCTCACTCTATTTGGTTCGATATATCCAATATATCCCTCGACCACCAAAGGTAAAAGGCGATGCCTACTGAGTAGTGGACCCATCAACCAATGAACAATGATGTGAGGAGGATAGAGTAGGAATGGCAGTTTACTTAATTATGGGTTTGTGATTATGCTTAAACCAATAAGTTGTCAGTTCTATGCTGACCATAGCAACTATCATATCTTATAGGAATAATTATGCTGCTATGACAAGGCGTTAAATCTAATTTACGCATTTGCTTAACCAGTAAGCTGTCAGTTCTATTGCTGACCATAGCAACTGTCCTATCTTATAGGAATAGTTATGCGGCTATGACAAGGCGTTAAATCTAATTTACGTATTTGCTTAACCAGTAAGTTGTCAGTTCTATTGCTGACCATAGCAACTATCCTATCATATAGGAATAGTTATGCGGCTATGACAAGGCATTTCATATCAAAGCAGTAAATCCTATTTACTCAAAAATGTAAATCTAATTTACCAATTCAGATTACGTGAACAATTCACGTATATATCTACCAGTTACTAATTCTTTCTTTTGCAGCAGTTGATTGTGTACTGTTTTCGTGTTGTAAACCATATAAACAATTTATATGAATAATAAAAACAGTTAATCAGTTTAGAATACGTTAAGCAATTTGGTAATGTGACAAAGTCCCTTTTCGGCCAGTCATCAGGCAAGTAAAGGGGCTCCCAGGAAAGATAGAGAGTCACAAGGACTACTTAAGTACTTTCTTTCCTAGACAGAACCATCTCTTTACAAGAGAGATCGACAGCTCTTACTAAGGTACTTTATTGCTTCATCACATTCTTAGATGAACTTAACGTATTGAAAACAAAAATGTAAAAGTAATTTGGTAACGTGACAAAGTTCCCTTTGGGCCAGTTATCAGGACACGTAAAAGAAGGGGTTACGTCGGAAAGCCAAACGAAAATTCCTTTTCCAGTCTTTCCCTTGACATAACCTTATCTTTTATGTGTGGAGATCAACAGTTCTTACTCAGGTACTTTATTGCTTCATCACATTCTTAGATATACTTTTACACAGTCAAAGTAAAGAAAATATAAAGTCACTTTTATCTTTCTCAGTCGGAAAACCGAATCAAGAAAATCACATTTTATTCGGTTCAGGTTTTAAGCTGCAAATCTAAGAATTAAAACTAATAATATATGTATGCATGCACCATGCATAAGGTATAATTATTTTAGAAAATCAATCAGCAGGAGAGACTGTGCTCTGATACCACTGTTGGGTTTTGCTGTACCCTTTGATTAGGTTAAGTATGCGGAAAGTTCGTAAAACAAATTTTTTTTACTTTTAACTTAACCCTAGGATTAAAAGAGTTACATCGGAAAGCCAAACGAAAGTTCCTTTTCAAGTCTTTCCCTTGACATAATCTTTTAATCAAACTTAGGATCTACTCCCCGATTGATTTCTAAAATAATATTTATTTAACATTTAAATAAATATAACTAACATTTATACCTTGTTTTCAAATTACAATTGGAATGCAGACTGAGCGAGAAGACCGGATCTGAGCAATGTCTTCTTTCGGAGCAATGACTTCTCTCGGAGCACCAAACATATGGTGCCTCTATAGGTTATCCACCAGGACTAACCAGAGAGCGATTTATTTCTTTTGCCAGAAATACTGTAAACCGCGGTATTACGCAAAAACACTATTCACGGGAAAAAGACGAAATAGCAGAATTCCCGACCGGCAGTTATTCTGATTTTACTAATAAGTAAAACAATATTCACCGAAATCTCGCAAACACTATTCATCAACTCGAAAGATAATACGTATCAGATACGTATAACTTTCGTTTAAACAGCAACACTATTTGGGAGAGAAAACGAGAAAGAGAATGATAACCGAACCAATTCGAATCAAACTCAGACTTTTTGAACTTTTGAACTTATGAATTCTCTTACCCCTACCCCTCTATTTATAGGGTTAGGTTGGTGCTTGTAAGCTGCTTGCAGCGAGGTGCTTGCAGGCAGGTGCTTGCAGCGAGGTGCTTGCAAGCTGCTTGCAGGCAGGTGCTTGCAGCGAGGTGCTTGCAGGCAGCTGCTTGTAAGCTACTTGTAAGCTGCTTGCAACAGAGGTGCTTATGTGGATAGGATTGATGACATGTCATGTGGATAGGATCGGTGACGTGTCATGCGGATAAGGACGAATCTGAAAAGACCAGAATGCCCTCGCCCCGAACACAATTAATATCCGTATAATTATTCTGAATAATTATATTTCTTGCGGTTGTTGATTTCGGTAATTATACAACGTGTCCTACACGTTTATAAATTAACCGGTTAACTTTTATACAACGTGTCATACACGTTTATAAATTAACTAATGTTTTTTTGCTTGTCATTTTTACATGACATTTATAATATAATTATATCAAGTATAATTAATTATAAACCATCTTATTATTGATCATAATCAATTTATAATCAATCAATAAGATTCTCCAATTAACTCCTATAGGTGTGACCCGATAGGATCTGTGTTATGTTGGTAAATAGAATTAAAACCATTTTAACTTCTATAATCATGAGAGGCATCTGGCAAAATGCATCATGACCATCCAATTACACAGATGATGCCGTACAGTACAATATCACGATCCAGTAAACTATTTTACTCGTGTTTAATTCTTTTGTCTCATAGCTGTCAGATTAATTTCAAGGTAGGTTTGTGTCATCCTTGTAAATTAATCTTTTCTTGATCTTAAGCAGATTATCAAATATGATTACTCTTGTATTCATACTGCTAGCAGATATTCTTACTCTATCAAGGGGCCCAGTGACACTATAACTCGTATAATAAATACGAGGGACAATAGTACTTTTGGTAGACCATCACTACCTCAGCTAAGTTATGTATACCGAAGAGCTACCGTTATAGCTACTTTTTACAGATAGCGTTAGGTAACAATCACACATACACATCTCTTAGTTAGGAAAGATGAATACCTCATACTTTAGAATTTAACACTGAATGAAAGCATTAATGACACGAACACAATTCCGTATAATGTTTCATTCGGGGTCTGTCAAATACCATGTTCTCTAACATGTATCTATGTGATTAAATTGATAACTCTTTGTCTATGGTCAGTAAAACTTTAACCATCATTTAATCCACATACTAACCTTTAATTGGTTAATTAGTGTTCTTTGCTAATTACCTCGGTCAGTGACTATTAAGAGTATTTATCATCTATATTATGAAGTTCTACTCATTTCGAATTCGAATGCCGAAATGATCCATAATTCGATAAAACTCAAAGAACAAAATGATAATATTATTAATCATTCAATTCATGAACAAAGCTTTATATTATTAAATTATCGTATTATTGACTTCTAGATTATTACACTAACAGTTGCAACCCTAATAAAACACTCTAATTGAATGTCTTTGCAGTACTCCAATAGTGTCGTCAGATAACAAGAGAAGATGGTAGTTGCAAACCTATTACAATATGCCAATTAAAGATCTTTGCAGCACTCAAGTAGTGTCTGCAGAAGGAAAGAGAAGAGTGTGGTTGCAACCCCAACACTGCTCTCCAATTGAAGGTCTTTGCCGCACACTAGTAGTGTCTCTAAGTTAGCAAGAGAAGAGGGTAGTTGCAACCCTAATACAACACACCAATTGAATGTCCTTGCAGGACTCCAATAGTGTCGTCAGATGGAATGAGGGGTGGGTAGTTGCAAACCTATTACAACATTCCAATTGAAGGTCTTTGCAGCACTCTAGTAGTGTCATATGGCAAGTGAAGAGGGTAGTTGCAACCCAAATACCACACTCCAGTTGAAGGTTTTGCAGCGCTCTAGTAGTCTCTCCAAATGGCAACATGAGAGGGTGGTTACAACCCTATTACAACACTTCAATTGAAGGTATTTGCAGCACACAAGTAGTGTCTCCAGAGGGTAAGAGAAGAGGGTAGTTGCAACCCAAATCTAATACTCCAATTAAATGTTTTTGTAGCACTCAAGTAGTGTCTCCAGATGGCTACATAAGAGGGTCATCACAACCCTAATACAGTAGTCAAACTGAATGTCTTTGCTGCACTGTAGTAGTTTCTAGATGTCGAGAGAAGAGGTAGTTGCAACGCTTATATAACTCTCCAATTGAAGGTCTTTGCAGCACTCTAGTAATGTCTGCAGATGGTAGGAGAATATGGTAATTGCAACCCTAATACAACACTCCAATTCAAGGTCTTTGTAGCAAGAGAAAAGGATAATTGCAACACTAATTCAAACCTCCAATTGAATGTCTTTGCAGTACTCTAGTAGTGTCTCCATGTGGCAAGGGATGAGAGTAGTACAATGGTAATACAACTCTCCAATTGAAGGTCTTTCCAGCACTCTAGTAATGTCTGCAGATGGAAAGAGAAGAGGGTGGTTGCAACCCCAACACAACACTCCAATTGAAGGTCTTTCCAGCACACTAGTAGTGTCTCTAAGTTGGCAAGAGAAGAGGATAGTTGCAACCCTAATACAACACTCCAATTGAAGGTCTTTGCAGCACTCTAGTAGTGTCTCCATACGGCAAGGGAAGTGGGTAGCTGCAACGCTAATACAACTCTCCAATTGAAGGTCTTTGGAGTACTCTAGTAATGTCTGCAGATGAAAAGAGAAGAGAAGTTGCAACACCAATACAAAACTTCAATTGAAGGTCTTTGCAGCCCACTAGTATATATTTTATGCCGATTTAGGGTTCAAGCATAATGTAATAACCTTTACAAGAAGCTTTCTCATGTCTGGAGTAGTATATATGTTTGATATATATTGGATGATTATTTTGTTGTTTAAATTTTTAGGGCTAAGTTATTTTATAATTGAGTATATAATTGTTGCTTTCTCATGTTTGGAGTAGTATATATGTTGATATATATTGGATGATTATTTTGCTCTTTAATTTTTTAGTGCTCAGCTCTTTTATAATTGAGAATATAATTCTGTAGATAGTTAGAAAATATGTTGTTGGGCAAATTTTGTATGCATAGGTGTTGCATGTGAATTATTGTTGCTTTATAACACCATTTATTTGGGATTTTTATCCGACAATATATATTATAAGCACATTATGAGAAGCATTGTATAAGATTGGAAAGTAGAACAACTAACTTAGGTATACCAATTACTTCAGAAATCTCGAATGCAAATAATGCGGTATTTCATATACATAAGATAACCATTTTGAAATAAGATTGGAAAATCTCAAATGCAAAATAACCATTTTTAATATACTGTTGTAATTCTTATTGCTGTGATATACAACTACTAATTCTCAATAATCCAGATTATTACCATGGGTATGTGGGCCGAGTTTTAACATGGACCTCTAGCATAAAATATTATAAAAAGGGTTAACAAAACAATTGCATGCGCAGCCCATGCTAATAGTCCATCTCAACTCTCTAGACTATTAGCATGGGCATGGTGGCCGGGTTTTAACATGGACCTCTGACATAAAATAATATAAAAAGGGTCAACAAAAACAATTGCATGCACAGTCCATGCTAATAGTCGATCTGAACTCTCTAGACTATTAGCATGGGTATGGTGGTCGGGTTTTAGCATGGACCTCTAGCATTAAATAATATAAAAAAGGATCCACAAAACAATTGCATGCGACAGCCCATGCTACTAATATGTCTCACAACTTTATACCTATTTCCATGGACATAGGATCAACTATTTGCATGTACCTTTAATAAAATATACTACCTGAGTGGTTTGGCAGAGGCGAACTCTCCTAAAATTTTTACATGAGCATATGGGAGACAGTTGCATGGATAAGCAGCAAGCAGTTACATGGGTAATGTTTTGCATGAGCCACCCCATGAAAAAGGTATACGAAATCAGAAATGTCAATTCTTTTCCATGGGCCCTTAACACCCATGCAACAAACCAGTGCTACCCATGCTACAAACGAAAATTCTGGTAGTGTTAGATCCAGTGACGTAACCTAATTTTTGGGTTTTAGATAGGGACCGTCCGATTCGAATCCACGACAATCCATTCCGAAGGAGGAGGAGATTCACTTGAGGCGTCAGCTGCCTCCCAGGGACCGCCATCCACCTCCTAGGTTGGATCTCTCTGGTCGTCGTCGCCCTCGTCGTTAGGTTATTCATTTTTTTAGTTAGAGGGATTTGTAGTATTTTTATGTTTTTCTCTCCGGTCATTAGAGTTTATGTTGTAGACTTACTATTTAGATTATTTAGTTTTGTTGATTATCTCGTCGAAAAAACCAATTTATAACATTAAACAAAATTATAACAAATAAAACTACAATAAATATATAACATATTATAAAATATTACAACAAATAAAATTATAATCGTCAATTATAAAACTATAACTATAAATTATTATAAAAAATACAACAAATAAAACTACAATAAAATATTACAACAAATAAAAATATAATCGTAAATTATAACAAATTATAACCATAAATTATATTATAAAAATTGAAACTGTAATTACAAAATTGAATTTGTAATTTCAAAATAAAAAAATGGCACATCAATTTAAAAAAAAAATACACCACACCGTCCCACACGGGGGCGATCTGGTGGGAATAGGTGACTGCTCCACTGTGAGGCAGTTTGGTTGGGAGAGTGGACCGCCCCACTGTGGGGCGATCAGGGTCTTTTAAAATTAAAAAAAAAAAAACTGAGGACAGATTTGCTATTTTTTATTTTATTGAGGGTATTATAAAAATCTCGGCGCTGTGGATGTTATTCAAAAGCGCAATTAACCGAGAAACTCCAAACAATTCAGATCCTCACTGATTGAATGATTTTCCCAATAATTTCAAGAGAAATTTATATTAGATAAAAGTGAAGCATCGATACTGATCCGCTCAGCTCAGAGGTTGAGCTCAGAATCTCTCACCAGTCACCATGAAACGCGCCGTCTCACCAGACACCGCCTCCAAGAAGATCAAAACCGAAGAACCCGCTTCTCCAGTACCAAATCTAACAGAGGATCTCCTCTACGAAGTGCTCCGCCGCGCCGACGAACGGACTCTCGGCTCCGCCGCGTGCGTCAGCTCCAGGTGGCGCCGCCTGGCGCAGGACGAGAGGATCTGGGAGTCTGTCTGCCTCCGCCACTGGGCGGCGCTCGGCTGCGCCCCTGGCCAGCTCCGATCGGTTGTGCTCGCGCTGGGAGGGTTTCGTAAGTTGTATATTTCTTATCTGGCGCCGACTGTTCCGTCGAGATCTGGCGCTTCACGGAGGAGGTGGAGCCGGGATGAACTGCAGATGTCGCTGTCGATGCTGTCGGTGGGGTTTTTTTCTGGGATGATGGGTGGGCCTAAGGGGAAGCTGCCACCCGGTCAAGGAATTTGAGTTGCATACTGTTACTTATTTTCTATTACTATGGTTGCTTCCATGTATTAATTTGCGTTTATTTTCTCTATATTATGAGCTTGGTACCGTATTATGGGCTTATATTATGAAATGTGTACTCCAATCAGTTAGTTACAATGAATCAGAAGGTTTCTCAGAATCTGATAGCTATTGTTCTTTGTTAGAAGCAAGATTAAGACGTTTCCTCTTATTTAATCCTGCATTCAATTGCTTCTTATCCCGTATCTGTCAGCCTAAAAGCATAATTAGGGGTAAAATTGGTATTATAGAAGTCCAATAATCCCAATTTAGGCTTAATTTGAAGAGATTGAGGCCAAATTACAGGGATTGTATAATCTCAACTATTACAGGGATTGTACAGTATCAGGCATGGTATTTCTTTACATCCCCCCTATGTATCACAAAACCCTTGTCATTGCTAACAACCCTTGTGAATTTTAGATCTATTATTTCCTTTGTTTCAGGAATTAATATTGTGGTCCAAAGTTATATCTTCTATGAATAGTAGAGAACTTAAATCAATAACCATATTATGGCTTTAAATCTGCATATATCGGGGACATTAATAAAGTAGTTTCTTTTGAGAGGTAGTTGAAATCTGGTGTAGATCTTTGACATTTCCTTGTTATGGTGTTCACTTCTTTTTTAAGGGGTGCAGAGCCTAAGCAGCTAGCGCTTTCAATAGCTGTCGGCTTGACACTTGGAGTGTTTCCTATATGTGGTGAGAAGACAGTGACCCTCTGTTCTGTTCATTTTAAATTTTTGCATGAAGTTTTATGAGACCTGGGTCTTTTTCTCAAGTTTTATGTTGTAAGATTAGGTCCCAGCCTATGCATGCTGGTACTGGTAAAGGTCAGCCTATGCCTCTCCGTTGCTGATTATACACTCATTGTAACAGTTGAGATTAAATTGAGTTAAAGCAAGCTTAATTACAGTTGTATTTGGTCTCAGTTAGTTGTCCTTTGTGTGCAAAATTGATCCTCCTAGGGGTTTTCTCCCTTCGTTTGACTGAAAAGTTCATCATTTTTTGTTGTACCTGATTTCAGGGTTTAATTCTTTATTTTTAGCTGAAAAATTATTTTGGCTTAATTATAGTTGTGGTTAGGTCAATCGAATTCTGATTCATAGATAATTTGACTTAGTATAATGTTTGGATTTTAGTTTTGTCATTCTTTGGAAACAAAATTAGTATATTTCTCTTATTTTATTTTCACTAAGAGCATGTTTCCTTTATCATGTTTCTATTAGTATTCTGTTTTTTTAGAACTAAATAGTACGTGTATATGTGGTTTTAAAATTCACCTTTAGAAGAGCAAGTATAGACATGTTGAATTTCATAGTTTTAATCATGTAGTTTTAAGCATAATTTCTTTATGAGCAAGTTACCGTACCAGAAAGTAAAATTTTAATCTGAAAAAAACAGCACCATAAGCTTCTATTGCTAGTAGAACCTCATAATTTGAAGGCAGGTCTCTCTCCATCAGCCAAGGCAAGTGTCCTCTCTCTCTCTCTCTCTCTCTCTCTCTCTGGTACGTACGCTTGAATTTTATTTTGCAAACTGTGGAACAAAGGTCTAGTTATGATTTGAATCTTGTCTACCTAAATTGAATGGATGATTCCTTATATTTTCAGAAATCAAGGGATTTTTGCCATTCCTTAAATTGAATGAATGAATCATACCATCTATTATTGTATTTAGAATGCCATATGATTTTAATCAAATTAACCGTGTGGAGATATTGCATTTAGAATGCCATCTATTATTGCATTTAGGTAAGGTATTGTACTAATAGCTTATAAATGTGTATGTCATAATTAGGAGGAATGGAGAGTCAGAGACCAGTGGTTCGTCAGACCGGATACTGGTAATATTCATTTTTTCCTACTAGGGCTTGTGTATGTAGGATTATGTATTGTAGTGGTGGTAATTATTTTTGTTTGCAGATCTTTTGATGCAGGTGTAGGCGAGACCGAGAAGGTTAATAAAATTATTTCACAGATTGTACGTAACTTTTATCCTGACGCGTGCGGGAAATATAGTGATTTCCCCGAAGAAGCTAAGAAGCTCTGCATTGCAGATTTCTTGGTGAGAAAAATCTTCTTTTCAAAACGACTAATTACTTGTATCTTTTTTTAAACAAAGACGTCTTTTTTATGATGCATTGTAGAAGTACTACAAGTTTTCCGAGGATGAAAATATTGATGCGGCTTGGAAGACATTTTCTACAATAGCGGACAAAGCCATACAAAACAATTTGCACAAGTGTAAGGAAATGGCAATGAAGTTGTATGGCAATAATATTCAGGAGTGGAAGCAGCAACAGACGCCTCCCCCTTATGATTGGATCAAGCCAAATGTCTGGCCAAAACTGTGCGACTATTGGTGCAGTGACGCATTTGCTAAGCGGTCAGAACAAAATAGAGAAAATAGGATCGCATCCGGAGAAAGTGCGTTTGCCACGATAGGCTCGGTGAACATGCTGGTTCACAAACAACGATGCGTAAGATGCATTTCATTAAATTAATTAATTTTCATTTCAATTGAATCTAACTAACCTTGATAATTTTATTTTTATTGAAATTGTCTTTCAAATTCTTAATAGGAGAAGATGAAGGAGAGACTCATGCTAGTAATTCTTTTTCATATGTAGAGAGGGCTGTATATTTCACTCACTCCTAGAGCCTTGCTGTAATAGGAAATAGGTTGTTCATTCTTTGTTGTACAAAACATGAGTGTTCTATTTTATAAAATTTGCAGGAAGACTATGAAAAGGCTATGAAGGAGAAGTATGGGCATGATCAAGTCAATTGGCCCTGTTTTGACGAGAACGTCTGGCTTATGCTATGTACTAATCAGGTACGAAATTTGATTTTTGGGTTACTATAACTTCTAAATATAGTTATAGTAATAGTTTATCTCTTGTTTTATTAATGTTGATTTCATATAATACAAAAAAAGTAATATTTGTTAATAAAGATATTAAGTATCAACAAAAAGACAATATAATTCCTGAATTATATTGTCTTTAACAATAAGTAATGTTTGCTGAAATAATCAACAACAATACATGATGTAGACACATATATATTTTTTTTGAAAGGATGCACATGGCCATTTGAAAGGAGAATTGTGCAAAATCACTTGAATTAGTATCTAGTCACTTGTATGTTAATTTTGAATAGAGAATTTATGTTAATTATTGTAAATGGTGTACTGTACACTTATCAGCAAAAATTAGTATCTAGTCACTTGTATGTTATCATCTCTGCCAACATGCATAGACCACATATTACTTGTATGAAATTTTTTACTAACAAACTTAATTTTTGTTATATTCTCACAGGGAGGTTTGAGCTCGCACCATGCATCGATTCCCGATACTTAGGATGACGTCGGGGATGAGGAGGAGGAGGATGACGGCAATGACGATAGCAATGGCTCGGATGATCAGATATAGGTTTGTGTAGTTCAGATGTTATTTGGTACTTATATTTGATGTTTGGTACTAGTATGTTTGGTACGATACAATGACTATATGTAGTATAAATGTTATGTTTAGATGTTATTTCAGATATGTTTGGTATGTTTGATTATTGGTATGTTTGTTATGTTATTTGGTTCTTGTATGTTTGATATTTGGTATGTTTGATATTTGTTATCTTATTTATGTTATTTGATGTCATGTTGTGTGTATCCTACCAACTATTATGGAGAAATGTAAATAACAAAATAAACAAAAAAAAATGCTGATAGATGGAGACCGATTTTTGCACTATTAGTGACTGATATTTGGACGCTGAAGGTCATCTCCTGACGTCACCAAACACCATTAGCGACCTAAACAGAATGGTCTCTGAAAGGCCATCAGCAATCGATTATGGTCGCAGAAAGGTATCAGCGACCGGCGCCCTACTATTAGAGATCGATTTACCTGGTCGCTGATGCCCAATTTGCTGGCGCCCTACTATTGGATGCACATCAGTAACGAATCCATTTATGTATTACATATATTATGGTTAATTACCTGAACAAAGCAGTCATGGAAGTGAAGGCGTATGAGAGAGGCAGCCATCCGGTGTTCTTTTGCAATTGCATCTCGTATAGCACTGCAAATGATTGGAAGGGCTTGCGGACATGTATAATCATAGTAGCTTGAAGTCAGAGAAGCTTGACAGTGTTTTAGAGAACGCGAAGAGCATTGCAACGGCTATCCAAGCACATTTTGAAGAAGAGCCCATTGTTAATTATGATAGAAGCTAATTGAGAGCTGATCAGTTCGTAACTATTTTGTAGAGAGAAGCTAATTAAGAGTTGATTTGTGACCTTATGATGAAAAGTGTTTTCATTTGTGTATTTATAGGGTAACTTTGGGAAGAATGCCTCAACAATAATTATTTAGTTTAACACTGTCAAGTAGCAAATAAGTAATACTTTTATCGATCGATGCTGACATGCCAGCCGTTTGTATTACTTCATCTCAAACATTTACGGCTCATTTCGCGTTCTCATCATTAGTTGATTCGATATATATGATGTGCATGGCTGTTGTACCTATTAAGGACTAAAAAAATGATATATCTTTGGTCTGCGGCCCGTGCCCACCCAGTGGCAAGCAACTCGTTTGGGATTAGCCAGACAAGACTTTATCCCCAACGAAAATTAAAGGATTAGAAAAATTAAAGAGGGCATGACCGGACCAATGGTGCAGCAATCACGTACGTACGGTACGGGAGGATGATTGGGACCTTAAAATAAAAGAAAAAATATATACGTAGCTTTCAATTTTTGATTATTTTTTCTTAAAAAAACCTGAACAACAACTCAACAAATGTATATTAACACAATACAAAAATTGTGCTTTGGCGTAGTACTTTATGTGTATTGAGCGATAGTTAAATGTATATTTTAAGGAGTTCGGTAAAATGAATATGGAAAATGTATACCGGCCTAGATATGAATTCAAACAGAAAAAAAATATACATTTATCAATATACCAAAAACACTACATTTACCAATATACTGAAAATATTAAATTTAAAACAACTATAAATTTATACAATACATACCAAAAGCAATACATTACCAACATAAACAACATTTACAATTATTTTACAATACACAAATTGCTACATGAACAACATTCTACCTAAAAAAATAAAAATAAAAATCCTAAATATGAGACTTTATACATTTACATGAACAATGTCTAAGAAAAAAATATGATAAAGGAGTACAAAATAAAAAATTAGAAAGAATATATTTTTTTATCGGAAACTTCAACTCAAGTTTTGATATCTTTCCCTTTATTTTGCTCCTTGAAAAACACAATATGAGTTTAGAGAGTTATCTAAAATTATTTATTTCATTCAAGCAATCTTCTTGTTTGGGAATTCTAAAATAACTATATGAAATTATATACATGTAATTGATTCCAAAACCTTCTTAATTCTACGTTATTTTATAACTTATTTAAAACTTTTTTTGTATCAATTTCTATTTGATGTCCTTCCCTTTATTTTTTTTATTCTGAAAAACACAATATGCATTTAGGGAGTTATCTAAAATTAGTTATATCATTCAAGCAATCTTCTTGTTTTGAAATTCTAAATTAACTATCTGAAATTATATAAATGTAACTGATTCCAAAACCTTCTTAGTTCTATGTTATTTTACAACATGTGTTATTTTTTTGTGTCAATTCCTAATTCATGTCTCTCATGGATAAATAAACTATCAAACTGATCGGCGTTGAAGAAGAGGAGGATGACCATATGTGGGTTTGACCCATCTTTCTTTCCCAGCTTGAGTTGATATTTAATCCCTTTCTTGTAAAGAGATTAAACCGCAACTCAGGCCATATAAAAAAGACAGTCAAACTCCTCATGTGGACCACTTCTTCTTCAATGTGATCAATTCAATAACTCTCATTCCATGAGAGAGAAGGAATAAGAATTAGCCAACATAAAGAATTAAAACATAAACCGACACATGTGGACCTCTCACACAATTTACGGCCCCTCTTTGTCGCCATTTCTGCACAACAACAAAGCATTTTTAATTTTATGTACACATAGGGTTAAAACAAGGGATTTTCTTTTTTATTTGACCATGTGTGATTGTTGGATCTCATTTTCGCACGCACAATTACTTACTTTATACGTTGTTTTTGTGAAAATTTATCATATTTGTGTATGATGTGCCGTGTGTGATTAACCTGTTTAGTTTAAAAGAAGTACTAAAAAAAATCTTAATACTTTTGGATTCTGAGCCAAGGTTGAAACGTCATCAATGGGGATCGAAATAACAATTTGTATATCACACACTATAATTAGTATTCAAATTTATTATTTTTTAAATACATAAGGCTTCGTAAGTTAAAAAGTTTTGTATATGTTGAATTTATGAGTTTGAGACAGAAAGTTTGAATGAGAGAAACAATTTCATTATTTGTTTCTGTATGTTACACTGAGCTTATATAAATTGAAGGCTAAGAAAAAAGAAAGAAAAGGTTGCCTACTGACCCAATACAAAAGTACTAACGGTAACTTTTACAAATACTGTACATGAGAATTGAGTTGCTTTTATTTTTAAATAGTAACTCTTCTTTTTGTATAACTAAACCCTATGATGGATATTCTTAACGGGTCTGAGGGTTATTGGATCCGATTAGTCCCTTTTCTCAACAGTATAAAATATAAGAGAGGGTTCCTATACACAAGATTTTGAAGCCACAAAATGAGACTACGTACCTCATTTTTTTTCCCCATTTCTATTTCAAAATTTTAAACCGAAATTGTTTGGTTTCATGAGAGATACACTCAGCGTAAACTTTTTTTATTTTTAGGGTTCATTATTTTAACTTGACCAAATGGTGGAAAAATAGACGTATCTAGTTAAACTACAATAGATTATTCTAATTAATGTATTTATTTTTCGTCCACTTGATGTAGTAAAACACAAATTTAAAAAATCATACAATTTTATCTGGACGCATCTCTCATAAATTTAATTTTAAGAAGGTTTATGGCTCAAATTCAAAACTTGTATTTCAAAAACTTGAAATATAATTGTACAAGTGTTAAAGAGATTACAAATAGCACATTAGCTGTTAAGGTGTCCGGTCATTGTCACTGATTGTGTATAGTTCGGGAAATTGATTTTCAAAATTAAAGTTGGAAAGCTAACTTGTCATAAATTTAAAATTTGAAGGCTTTAAAAAATATTACCCTAAAAAGAATTATTGAACTTTTCACCAAATCGTATAAGAAACTATACGAACCGAAAAAAATAATAATAAGAAAACAAAAAAGAACGCCTATCCGTTTAGTAAGATATATTGAATATATTGAATTGTTTAGATTTATCTCTTCTAGATTTCCATGCACAGATTATTACACTTTTTAATAAAATAGCCTTAGTAATTCTTCGGAAAGAATTCAATGTACAAACATAAAACATTAAAACATTTAATAAAAGAATGTATAAATCAGAAGAAAGAAATTAATTACAAGAGATAAAGAGAACATATCAACAAGTGATGCAAAAATTGTTTTGGAATGCATGCACATTAATTGATCGCACTGCAAATCTTTCTTATTTGTCCTGACGATCCTGTTAACGGATTGATATCCCCCATCTTAACCATTGCAGCAGCAAAATCCACATAAAAAGAGGATGGATCCCTACTATAGCTGGCTACCATGCCATCAGTCTCACCCCCATTGAACAACTCTTGGTCAGAGTGCAACAACCCTCTTCTTTGCATCAAATTTTTGTAGTACTTATTGTCAAGTGAGTTCGGTGTAACAGGGTCAAGTGGTGCCAAGTTTGTAATTCCGGCATTGTTTGAAGGAGGGCAATTACGTCTCCTGTGAAGGGCAAAGCCCGGATCGATATTGGTTTCATTGTATATACGTCCCCTAAACGTCACGCATTGAGCCTGACCGATTGTATGTGCACCTGAGAGCGCAACCATTTCCTTAGCATTGAGTTCCTTTCTAGCAAATTTAGCAATCAACACATCCAGATTATCACCACCAAAGGGCAAATCAGCTGCAGCCAAATCTCTATTTGCGGTGGTCGAATCTCTTCTCCCCAGCTTAACCGTCCACGTCGGCCCATTCACATACTCGGAAGAGTCTCTGGCTGCAAGTGCGACGATATCTGCACATGATACGACTTTCGGACAAACTGCTTCCACGGCCCACTTGGCAGCATCTATGACTTCCATTCCCCTTATCGAGTTGTTGTTTTGAAGAGCAGTTTGCTCGCCCGTGAACCATGGGGTGTCTTTCAGAAGCACCGATCCATCACATCCCTGATTATTCAAAGTACAAAAGGTGGGAATTCCTTTAGATTTTACTCCACAATTATACTAATTAATATTAATCATGAGTAAGTAGTGTGTATGTTATTATATCTTTATATTGTTTACTCTGACTAGCTAGAAAAGTGTTTTTTAATATATATATATGCTTGTACCGCTTAGATGTATTTCAGATTTCAGAACTAAAAACAAATATCAAATAAATTCTAAATGAGGTGTGTCATTGGACGCACATCAGTAATTAACGAAACTATTTATCTATTGAATATACACACCGTGGTTAATTACCTGAACAAAGCAGTCATGGAAGTGAAGGCGTATGAGAGAGGCGGCCATTCGGCGCTCTTTCGCAATAGCAATTCGTATGGCTGAGCGAATGATTGGAATGGCTTGTGGACATGTATAATCATAGTAGTTTGGAGTCAGAGAAGCTTGACAGTGCTTAAAAGAGAACGCGAAGAGCATTGCAATTGCTATCAAAGCAAGTTTAGAAGAAGAGGCCATTGTTAATTATGAGAGAGGAAGAGTTGATTTGTGGCTTTATGATGAGAAGTGGTGTGTTATCTGTCTTTATAGGGTACCTTCGGTGAACAGGTCTTTGGGAAGAAATGAAGAATGCTTCAACCATATATAATTATTTATTTTATTTGAACACTGTCAAGCAGGGGATAATTAATATTTTTATTTTTGATACTGATATTCCAGCCGTTTGTATTACTTGTTCCAAGTCAAACATTCATGCAGGGCCCTTTTTGCGTTCTCTTGATATCGTGTGGCAGTTATACAGAATTTTTTATTTATAGATTAATATTAAAATAATATAGATTATTAAACTGATTTAAATCTCTTTTGCTGCGCTGATTTAAATCTCCTCAAGACTAGATCTTGCGGCGCATTTGCGCAGGCAACGTATACCTTTTACGAAAAGTAATATTTAAATTACCGAAAATAATTTAGAAAGGGTTAAAAAAATTCACTTCTTTTTACGAAATTAAAATTTCAAGACAACCAGTATAATAGTCTATTTTATTTTATTATAATTTCTGTAAATTAAACATTCTAGAATATATATATAAAGGTTGGCTAACGTCAAAACGTTTGTTCCTAGGCCGTGGAACAAACACTCCGGTTTTTACATTTTCAAAGTCCAAACAGTCGATTCAAACCGTTAAACATTCAATCTATATTAAAATGTGCTTGGTAACCAAATTTTATATTTTTTGGAACTTTTTTACTATTTATTAAGTCAGTTTTAAAATCGTTGATTTTAATAAACAGTGAAAAATTTATGGATCATTGAAAATAGCGATTTTAAGATTTAATAAATAGTAAAAGGAATTCAAAAAGATTTAAAATTTGGTCTCCAAATACATTTTAATATAGATTAATATTGAACGGTTTGAATCGACTACTTTGAAAATATAAAAGTAAAACATTTGTTCCACGACGTAGAAACAAACGTTTTGATATTAGCCACCTATATATATATATATATATACATTGGTAGAATTCTTTTGTCTGCGGCACGTATCCACCCCGTGGCAAGCAATTTGTTTTGGGATTAGACAAGACTTTATGTACACGAGAAAAAAAATATAATTTGGTAAATAAAAAAGATTAGGTAAATTGAAGGCTGCTTCAGCGGACCAAGATGCAAAAATGACGTGTATATATAGAAGAAATTGAAAGGTCTATTTAGAAAAATTGAATAATGTATTGTGAACGTTGTTGTGATCATTTCTTTTTTATATTTAAGAGTATGGAGGTGGTCAGCACTAGATAATTGTGCAAGTCAAATGTAGAGATGATATACCATCAATTTTGATTCATATATAGTAAACAAACAACATTAAATAATAAAAAGGATGATATATTGATAACAACAATAATAATAATAATAATAATCATGATAATACTATAATTATTACAAGAGGAGGAATTCACTTATAATATTTGTAAGTTACAATATTTTACAACAATTTGGTTTTGTAATTTTAAAAGTACAAACAGTCGATCCAAACTGTTCAACATGATATCTATATTAAAATGTACTTGGAGATAAAATTTTACTTTTTTTGAATTTTTTATTATTTATTAAGTATTTTACAAAATTGCTGTTTTTCAGTGGTCCATAATTGTCTAAAAATATTAGTTTTGTAAAATACTTAATAAATAGTAAAAAATTCAAATAAATGTAAAATTTTATCTCCAAGCATATTTTAATATAGGCATCATGTTGAACGGTTTGGATTAACTGTTTGAACTTTTAAAATCACAAAACCGAATTATTGTAAGATATTATAACTTACAAATATTGTAATTGAATCCCTCTTCTTATTACAATTATAATTATAAAGTTAATATATTGTTTTTTGAGAAGAGAACGAAGGTCAAGCCCTCCTTTCATTGATAATAGTTGTTATTACATGAGTTATGCAAAAACAGTGGTTAATGTAAAACAATTGGACTCAAATAAGCTCGAGTCCGAAATTAAAAATCAGTAAATTTAACTAAGAAAACAAAATGCGGGATTGGAATGATTGAGAATTCTTGCTGCTCTCCTGTGTCGACTTACCACTGTACTTCCCACGTACTACTGGTGTATACCCACTGCATGCTGCCTGATCTGTTCCAGACTTCCAGCTAAGATTTCAAATAGCAATTATTGCGTGATCGCGGAGAGGCTAAAAAAAAGCTATTACGAATAGCATAGTTATAGCAAAATCTAGCGTACATAGCGTTTTTTTTCTTTTCAAAAATTATATTCTATATTTCTGTCAGTTATCAACATTTTCAAACATTGAGATATTGAAATAACAACCAAATGACAACTAATCTAAGTCTATATTTTTTCAATCATGCAAATAAGAAAAAAATAAAGGAACTACAAGGATACATTCTTTAATAGTTCATACGTCATAGTATTACAAATTATAATAGACGAAGAGCAATTAATTTTACAAGTGAAATGAAGTCAATACCTATTTGACCATTTTACATATTATAATAATCAAAATCATATTTCTATTTGAAAACAAAGGGCAATAATTTTACAAGTGAATACTAGACGAAGAGAAAGCAAAATGAAAAAATTAATATTTTGAATATTTTCCGATATAGAATGAGAAACTAAATCACAAATAGAAATCAAAACACATAGTTCGGTTTAGCATACCTAGCATAACGGATGATAGGGTCGGACAATGTACTATTTTTTTTCCCTATCATTTGACCGGGCTAAAACAGGCATAAAACGAGACACTCTGGACAACAGGTTCACTTTGTGCGGATCGGTCACGAACCGCATGCACTTTGCAGCCAACAACCGAACATAATACAAGCTGCAGAAGAAAATCTCCAAGTACAGGAAGCCTATGTGGTTCATCCTGGAAGCGCATGTTATTCAATGCCCAACCGCACAAATAACCGTTGCAGACAGTAGTTACAGCAGATTCTGATCTAACTTGGCAACCAAACTCCACTACGGCCCCACTAACACTATGGATGAATCAAAAATATTTTCATCCCTACATGACCTATGAAGCCTATAAATAGATAAGATCTAAGGTTTCTTAGTATCAATCAAGCTATACACAAATTCCATTAATGTGGCAGATCGTAGCGCCTTAAATTCGCACACAGAGAACAGAGAGAACAAACAGCTGCTAGCTTTGAATGCGCGCACATAGAGATGGCTGGGAGAGAATTACCAAGAATAATCTCTTTTGTATCTAGAGAACACTATCGGTTGAATTAATGTAGTTGTTGGTGTTTAGTTGACCTAGGTTCCAATCATTTACGCCACTCAAAAAAGCGCTATCGGTTTAGTAAAGATAGGAGTTAGTGTTGATCAATCCAACACCCACGGCTCGTAATTACCCATCCATGGTAAAGGTCACCCCCGCAATGCCATCGATCCGTGGAGCCCAACTGATGTCGAAGAGTCACTCAATACCAATTGTAGTTAAAATTTAACTGATGACAAAAGAGGACCCATCAACACCATCGGTGGATTAGACGCGAACAGTTAGTGAAAAGTTGCAAAGTATTCTTCCAATATTTGAAAAAAAAAAAAAAAAATTGCAAAGTAATTACAGCGTTGTCCCTGAATGCAAACACTATTTGTGCCTTAGGCCATCTGATGATGAAGGTGTGATGGTAAATGTGTGTTTTTTAGAAAAGATTCTTGAACTTTTACACGTCCAAATATTATAAGAAAGTATATGAACCAAAAAAATAAAAAGAGGAAAACAGCGCTTGATCAGTATAGTAAGTTAGTAACACTAAATTAATTTGAGAAATATTTTATTTCTTATAGATTTCCTTTCACATAGATTATTATTCTTTCAATACAATAACGTTGCCTTAAAAGTACTTCTTTGCAAAAAATAAAAAAAATAAACAATGTATAAAGTACAGAAATTATAAGAGATAAGAAGAACATATCAACAAGTGATACAAAAGTAGTAACTTTAATTAGAATGCATATTAATTTATCGCACTGCAGATCTTTCTTATTTGTCCTGACGATCCTGTTAGCGGATTAATATCCCCCATCTTAACCATTGCAGCAGCAAAATCTGCATAAAAGGAGGATGGATCCCTACTATAGCTCGCTACCATGCCATCAGTCTCACCTCCATTGAACAACACTTGGTCAGAGTGCAACAACCCCCTTCTTTGCATCAAGTTTTTGTAGTACTTATTGTCAAGTGAATTTGGTGTAACAGGGTCAAGTGGTGCCAAGTTTGTAACTCCGGCATTGTTTGAAGGAGGGCAATTACGTCTCCTCTGAAGAGCAAAGCTCGGATCGATGTTGGTCTCATTGTATATACGGTTCCTAAATGTCACACATTGAGCCTGACCGATTGTATGTGCACCTGAGAGGGCAACCATTTCTTTAGCATTGAGTCCCTTTCTAGCAAATTTAGCAATCAGCACATCCAGGTTATCACCACCAAAGGGCAAATCAGTAGCAGCCAAATCTATATTTGCTGTGGTTGAATCCCTTCTCCCCAGCTTAACCGTCCACGTCGGCCCATTCACATACTCAGAAGAGTCTCTGGCTGCAAGTGCAATGATATCTGCGCATGATACGACTTTCGGACAAACTGCTTCCACGGCCCACTTGGCAGCATCAATGATTTCCATTCCCCTTATCGAGTTGTTGTTTTGAAGAGCAGTTTGCTCGCCCGTGAACCATCGGGTGTCTTTCAGAAGTACTGATCCATCACATCCCTAATAATTCAAAATAAAAGGTACTAATTCCTTTAGATTTTATTCCAAAATTAACCTAATTATATTAATCATGAGTAAGCTCCTGTAAGTATTTATGTTATTGTATATGTAGTTTACTCTGAGTAGAACAGTGTTTTTTTATATGCTTGTACCACTTCTACGTATTTTAGATTTCAGAACTTAAAAACTTTAAGATCAATTCCGAATGAGGTGTGTTATTGGATGGACATCAGTAACGAATTAATTTATGTATTACATATTATTGTTAATTACCTGAACAAAGCAGTCATGGAAGTGAAGGCGTATGAGAGAGGCGGCCATTCGGCGCTCTTTCACAATAGCACTTCGTATTGCTGTGCGAATGATTGGAAGGGCTTGTGGACATGTATAATCATAGTAGTTTGGAGTCAGAGAAGCTTGACAGTGCTTTAAAGAGAACGCGAAGAGCATTGCAATTGCCATCAAAGCAAGTTTTGAAGAAGAGCCCATTGTTAATTATGAGAGAGAGCGTGATAGAAACTAATTGGGAGCTGATTAGTTTGTAACTAGTTTGTAGAGAGAAGCTAATTAAGAGTTGATTTGTGGCTTTATGGTGTATCATTTGTGTATTTATAGGGTACCTTCGGCGAACAGGTCTCTGGGAAGAATGCTTCAAACATAATTATTTATTTTATTTGAACACTATAAGTACGGTATCGGTCGATGTTTATAAATTTAGATATGTACAAACTTCTTTGCCAGCCGTTTGGATTACTTCTTCCAAGTCAAACATCCATCGCCTTTTAGAGATTTGTTATTAATAGATTAGATATACTGGGGTTGTTATACCAATTAATTAATTGACCAAGAAAATGATATATTGGTACGTAGAATTCTATGGTCTGCAGCACGTGACATAGCCAATTAAGTACCCTTGGCAAATAACTCGTTTATAAAAAAAAGAATTAATTAGGACAATTAGAGGTTGCTTCACCGGACCATTAACGATCTTTCATAATAAAGGAGCTCTAAATAGAAGAGATTGACGTTACTGGGGCTATGCGCCTTTTGAGTAAAGATACATGTATACTTGGTCCTTTTTGTAGGATGAAAAAACTTTCTTAATTTAGTCATTAATACAACCTAAAAAAAAAAGATACATGTATACTTCATTGCTATTTAGAATAATAGATGATTTAATAATTGATTTTTGTATAGGATAAAATTTTATTGACGTTTGGGAAAAAAAATCCATTTTTTTTTCTTTTATGTTAATAATTTCTTCAAACTTATTTATCAATGACAATAGTATATATGGTGTATATATTTAGACCTACTTAAAAACAAATATGTTAATACTACTACAATAACACTAATTATATATACACAGCAAATCATACAAAGATCCAAATTTTTTTCATCAAAAACAGTGTGTTAAGAGAGAAAGTGTGTGCGCAAAAATGAACTCAGCCATATACGCATACGGTCAGTAGAACAAAACTCGTGTACAAAAAAGACACCTGCATTTATACACACTTGTTTATATCTATAACATTGATGCATACTCGTCTATTTCTGATAAAAATTAAGTCAAAACGTATTTTGATAGCATAACATAATCAGTATTACCCTAATGCACACTTTGATTACTATATTAATACACAATTACTTAGCTTTTAAAAAAATTATCATATTTTTTATTATTTGAAGGTCCTAATCATCCTTCCGTACCAAACGTACGTACGTACGTGATTTCTGCACCATTGGTCCGGTGAAGCAGCCTTCAATTTTCCTAAGTCTTTTCGGTTTATCTTACATCTTTTTCGCGTGTAGATAAAAGTCTTGTCTAATCCCAAAATTAACGAGTTGCTTGCCACTGTGTGGGCACGTGCCCCAGACCAAAGAATTCTACCAATATATCATTTTCTAGGTACTTATAAATTGGTACAACTGCCACATCATATCTAGAGTAGAACTAGCTAGGGTTTGTACGTTTATCAAGTTTCTTTGTGAATTTAATTTTAAAATTTATCGGATTGACTTTAAATGACGAATCGGAACCGTTGAAATTTATCTACTTTACTAGTGATGTGTCAACATGTAAAAATTTAAAATTTTATGATAAATTTAGTATAAAGTCGAGCGGTCAAAACTAGAAGGTTTATAAATTAATTTTTAATGCATTCACTTTTTTTAGCATTTTTTTACCACTTGACTCTATACAAAATTAATTTAAAAATTTAAAAATTTTCACATGTAGACACATAATTCGTAAGGTAGACGGTTTTCAACAGTTCGTATTCATCATTTGAAATCAATCCGATAAGATTTAGAGTTGAGTTCACAAAGAGGTTTGATGAACTTAGAAATCTCATATCTAATATATCAACTAATGATCATGCATGAGAACGCAAAAAGGACCATGAATGCTTGACTTGGAAGAAGTAATTAATCAGTATCAATAAAAGTATTAATTAATTAGCTTGACAGTGTCAAAAGCAAAGAATAATTGTTGAACCATTATTCCCAAAAACCTGTTAAAACAAAGGTACCCTATAAATACACAAATGAACACTGCTCCTCATAAAGCCACAAATCAACTTAGCTTCTCTCTAAAAATAGTTACGGATTTAAAGCCAGAAATCAATTCTTAATTAGCTTCTCTCCAAAAAAAAAAAATTACGAACTGATCAGCTCGCAATTAGCTTTTGTATCACTCTTAATTTCTCCCTCATAATTAACAATGGGCTCTTCCTCTAAACTCGTTTATATAGTCGTTGCAATGCTTTTCGCGTTCTCTCTAAAGCACTGTCAAGCTTCTCTGACTCCAAACTACTATGATTATACATGTCCACAAGCCCTTCCAATCATTCGCGCAGCCATACGAATTGCAATTGCAAAAGAACGCCGGATGGCCGCCTCTCTCATACGCCTTCACTTCCATGACTGCTTTGTTCAGGTAACTAACCATAATATGTAATAGAGAAACGGATTCGTGACTGATGTACATGTGCATCCAATGGCCCACCTCATTTGGAATTGAGTTCATATTTTAAGTTCAGATAATTAACCATGCATAATATGTAAAAGATAAAGGGTTTCGTTACTGATGTGCATCCATCCAAGGACACACTACATTTGGAATTGATTTGAGTTTTTCTTTTTGTTTAATTGTAAAATATAAAATACGTAGAAGTGGTACAAGCATATTAAAAAAACATAGCTCTACTAAGAACAAACTACATAATAACATTAACGTTACTCATGATTAATATTAATTAGGTTAATTTTGGAGTACAAGAATTCGCACTTTTTTTACTTTTAATAATTAGGGATGTGATGGATCGGTGTTGCTGAAAGACACCCCATGGTTCACGGGCGAGCAAACGGCTCTTCAAAACACCCACTCGATAAGGGGAATGGAAATCATTGATGCTGCCAAGCAGGTCGTGGAGGCAGTTTGTCCGCAAGTCGTATCATGTGCAGATATTGTCGCACTTGCGGCTAAAGACTCTTCTGAGTATGTAAATGGACCGACGTGGACGGTTAAGCTGGGGAGAAGGGATTCAATCACAGCAAATAGAGATTTGGCTACTGCTGATTTGCCTTTCGGTGGTGAAAATCTGGATGCGCTTATTGCTAAATTTGCTAGAAAGGGATTCAATGCTAAGGAAATGGTTGCGCTCTCAGGTGCACATACCATCGGTCAAGCTCAATGCGTGACATTTAGGGACCGTATATACAATGAGACCAACATCGATCCGGGCTTTGCTCTTCAAAGGAGACGTAATTGCCCTTCAAACAATGCCGGAATTACAAATTTGGCACCACTTGACTCTGTTACACCAAACTCATTTGACAACAAGTACTACAAAAATTTGGTGCAAAGAAGGGGGTTGTTGCACTCTGACCAAGTGTTGTTCAATGGGGGTGAGACTGATGGCATGGTAGCGAGCTATAGTAGAGATTCATCCTCTTTTTATAAGGATTTTGCTACTGCCATGGTTAAGATGGGGGATATCAATCCGCTAACAGGCTCCTCAGGACAAATAAGAAAGATTTGCAGTGCGATCAATTAATTAATTAATGTGCATAATTCTAAAACTATTTTTGCATCACTTGTTGATAGGTTCTCTTCATCTCTTGTAATTTCTATCTTCTGATTTATTCATTCTTTTATTAATTTTTTAATGTTTGTATATTGAATTCTTTAAAAAAGTACTATTTTTGCATCCCTTGTTGATATATAGCCTCTCCTCATCTCTTGTAATTTCTTTCTTCCTTATTGAACTTATTGAACTTTTTCTGCAAAGAAATATTTTTAAGCACTACAGAAGCTTGATTGTACCCGTTTAAAGGGGGTGGGTTTTTGTCCAATCAGCTTTGGACAAAGTCTCATCCAAAGCTGGACCTAAACCGTCCGATCTGCATCATCAAAATTCGTACAAACATTTAGATTCAAGGAGCCATTTAAATTTATTAAGTTTTAAATATGTTTACACAAATCTCAATGCAATCGGACGTTTAATCTTGGCTTTGGATGAGGCTTTGTCCAAAGCCCTTTGGACAAAAAACCCAATCTCGTTTAAAGGTGGGTTGGTACACGGTTTTGCAACTGTATCTGCCTGCAACGTGTATGATGTCGGTAAATTGTATACAATCGTGTATGTTTCTCCAAAAATGACACCAATTTTTTTCGCAAAGCATTCATACACCTTTTTTTTTTATTAAAACCGTGTATGAAAATACCTTTCAACACGGTTTTAATATAAAAACTGTGTATGATTTTTTTTTAAATACGGTTACCCTCGATCTGAATTGATATAAAAAATACTATATTTTAAAAAAACTATGAATTTAAAGAAAATACATATAAAAAACACAACATTTCTTTACCAATATAAACAACATTTACAATTACATCACACAAATAAATATGAACTCATTTTTTACAACCGTTTTAATTACTGAAAAAAGAAAATACAACAAAAAAAACCCTAGATATCAGACTTTATACATTTATATTAATAATGCCTAAGAAAAAAATATGATAGAGTTCAAAATCGAAAATTTAAAAGAAAAAAAATTATTCAGAAACTTCTATTCAAGTTTTGAGGCCCTTCACTTTATTTGTTGGCCCTGAAAAATGCAATTCCGAGTAAACTCAAGAAGTCGTGTAAATCTCGCGAGCTTTCCGAATTGGAGTCATACACTGAAATCAGACACTTTAGCGAAAAGATACACCCGTTTGAAATTTTCACCTCCTCGGTGAAGATATCGCCTCACTTACATTACTTCTCGTCGTAGCCTCACTTGTTTAGGAGATGTGCTTTAGAGAAATACATGTATATGGAAGAGGTGCTTTAAAAATGATAGAGATGCATTAAAAAAAAGATAGATAGAAATGATGACGTGGAAAATTTTATGTTTCTTTCATCACACACAAATAATACAATAAAATACTACGCATAATTTTGTGGAAAAAATTGATATACTTTTGTTTCTTCTTCGGTCAGATTTAGTCATAGATTTTCCGTGATACGCATAATTTTAGTTTTCATTTGATTTTATGCTCATGGTCATGGCACATGCAATTAAATACTATCAATAAATATTACTTGTGTAAAATAGTATTATGCAAAACCAACAACCAAGTTCCTAATCATTGAATTAGGTATAGAAAACATATTGAGATGGGTTTTAATTTTTATTAAACGCAAATATGAGATATGAAAAAAATACCCAATACCGTACTATTTTCGCAATAGCTGATATTTGTCTATTCTCCAACAAGTAATTTCTTAGAAAAAAAAATCTCTCTGAAGTATCATTAGTTTGTCATACATTAAAATTTCAATTGAGCTTATTATCTCAACTGAAAGCATTTTCAATTATTAGTAATACACGCAATAGGACAGTCGATCCATTCAAAAGAAAACAAAGAAATTACAGTTGATTCCACTTTTGCTGCTTAGATTCAACCAAAAAGCAGAGTACTTTCAATAAAAGTTTGATTATCCACTTCGGCTAGCTAGGCTGTCTCGTTCAGGCCTGGAAATCTACACGTTCATAGTGAGCCCACTGACCAGATCGCATTTCCATCATTTAGGACAAAATGGACTTACAACAAATATCGATCTAATTTTTTCTCTTGACCTTATCAAAGAAGAGGTACGAACGGATATGCAACAATATAGAAAGGTAATACCAAGAGAGGTTAATACAAGAGATTATACCAACTAGATCCATGCGTGTCAGGTTGTGATTACGAAACACTTTGTTCTCACTCACCTTCTCTGACTTGGGAAAATTTCAATTACCTAGGACACCAAAGGAGACATCCAACAGAAAGGATTTATCTAAGTCTCGGTGGTGTTTGGCAAGGCCCACTTAAGAGTCCTTAAGGATCCTTTAAACTTTTTAGACCCTTAATCCAATCAAATAATACCTCCTTAATTCGGATTAAGTTTTGTTGTTTTTGTCCGAATTAAGCCTTTTTAGTTTCTTTTGCCGGATTCTTAAAGCACCAAATCTATTGGATTAAACCTCTTTAGCACATTTTCTTACCTCCTTAGCAACTTTTTATAATCCAACTCCACCGAATAAGTACTCCTAAGTCCCACTTAAAATTTAATCTCACATCTACCACGGAACATAGGGGTGCAAACGGATCGGATAATATCCGACCATATGTCTGAATCAGTACCCGAAAATTTGATACGGATATTCGATATCCGAATATCCGTGCGGATACGGATAGAGATATGGGTTTGAATTTTAATTATCCGTATCCGAATATTAGATTTATACCATATAGTATAATATATATTATAAAAATGTTATGTATATATCTACAAACATCCAATATCCGATCCGTATCCGTATGTATCCGTCTAATATCCGATCCGTATCCATATTCGAAAAATAAAAGCGGATACAGATATGGTTTTACCACTATCCGAGCTGTATCCGATCCGTTTGCACCCCTAACGGAACAGCCCCATCTCTTTTGGTACAGAAATTACTAGACGACCCCAAGCAGATTTTTG